>OY293311.1:6118695-6220764 GCA_958502075.1 Orchestes rusci | reverse complement strand
ATAAGCGACAACGCCGCACGCATCCGGCAACACCAACCTCAATCTGTATCACCTGTTGTTAGGTACAGATTTGATTCCAGAACTAAAAACCATAAAGAAACGATACATGAATAACAATGTGATGCTGAGTAATGCTGACGTAGATGAAAGTGTAGAATTATCAGACGATACCTCTTCTAGAAAGTTATTTCTAATTTAAATAATTATTCATCAATCACATAAAACATTCAAATACAAGACTACTCCCTAGAATTTTTCGAAAAATTATTGGAGTCTTTCATAAAAAAAAAATAAGCTGGATATGATTTAAATTAGGGTTTTTTTTTCCTATGTTTAGTAGACTCTCTGAAAAATAATTCACTTGCTAGAAATAATTCACCTTCATGTATATTAAACACTTTCATATACATACATATCATTGTGTCAGTTGGAAAACATATTATCAACTGTGTACACCTTTTCAATGCAATAATTATACCACCTCTTTATAATATAACGCCATGTATAGATATCTTCAAGTAAATTATGTACTACTTACATGCTGAATAAAATTTCAATTGGTTTAGATAAAATAAATTGAAAATGTGAATTTTATAAGTATGTAATAAAAAGATCGAACGCTTTATGCAGATGAAAAAATGTGATCAATTTTTATACAAGAACTATGAAATGTAAAACAAATTTTCGTCTAGTACCTAGTCTAGACGCCGTTTATCAGTTGACACTTAATGGTATAGAGATGTTAGTGGTTTCTATGATTATCCCTCTGTTGAGGCATTCATAGTTTTGAAACCTAAACTTTAATGGGTTTCGTTTAGACCTTCCCGCCCTCCCTAGCCTGGTTCGGTTGATTAGATCAAGAAAAAACCAGTCAGTTCAGTTCTTTATAAATAGTTGAACTCGATACATGGTTCGATTTTTAAGGTTCATCGCAATTCTCTACATATATCCAATACCTGCACATTTGAATTCTAATAAGGTAAGCCACATTCTCATAACTTAAATTTTGATTATTTATTTTTATTTTTCAATGTATATTATTTTTAGTGAAAAAAGTTATACAAATCTATCAATTCGGATTAAATTGACTGATAAGGATTTCCCCTCACGACTGTGGTGCCCTCAAGCTATTCATCGAAAGAGTACGCAACTTGAATAGATGAAAAAAATATTTTTTCATATAAGGTGAGTCATCTATTTATTCATGTTATTTTACTTTTTTTCAATCAACGTTTTCGCCAAAATAATTGCTCACTTTATTATATATTCGAAAACAGTGCAATCATATTGTTTTGTTTAATAAATCTTGTGTGATAATAAATAATAACTAATGGCTACATTCACTAATAATAATCATCAATGATAAAAGTCTGATGCAAAAATGATTATTTTTTATCTAGAAATATAATATGTTGAATAGCACAAACACACTTTTTGATAATATTTTGTAAATTTAGTAAATAAAAAAAAAACCCACTATTTCCTTGTATATTGTGATAATTTGGGTAGGAGAATTTTATCCAAATTAAGTACCTGCCTAGAAGAGTCTATAGATGATGTTATAATAATTTTAATTTGATTTTTTTTCTTTTTTTTGAAAAAATCGGTTGGAGGTGAAATTAGTGTTTTTTAATATTTCAATTCGAAAAATGCTGTATAATTCGAGCTTATTATAACCAAAAATATGAATTGAGGGTTTTGGGGTTGTGTTTTGTATGAAAATAATTGTTGTATGTGCAAGTGAAGCTATTTTTTCTGTTACTCAGATCAACGCTCACCTGATCACTTCATTGCAAAATTGGATGCCTACATTTGAAGACTGCTTGAATTAATAGCAAATCCTTGAGATCGAAGGTACGTAAAGTCGTTAAAATTATATCGCGGAAAATAAAATCATATATTTCTCATAGGATCTCCAAATATTCAATTTGGGATTGGCAAAATTGCAATAGTGAAAGGAAAAAGATTGTCAAAAAGAGGAGCTTCAAGAGGTGTCCAGCACTGCTGTAGTCCTACGGCAGAGAACATCTGCATCAGCAAAGTTCTTTTTTAAGTAAGATTTGGGTGAGTTATAATATTAGTATTAGACTGTTTTTTGAATTGTTCGGACGTGTTCCGGTTCTTAGCAACATTTTAAATTATTGTTTTTTTTTCATTATATTGAGAGTGAGCTATTTACATCAGTCTTAGATTGTCTCTTGGAGTGTTCAGACGTGTTTTGCTATTCTATTTAGTGACAATTTTAGAGTAACATTATTTAAACAAATCATATTGAGGTTGAGGTACTTCGATTAGTCTAAGATTGTCTCTTGAAGTGTTCAGACGTGTTCTGCTATTCTTCTTAGTGACAATTTTTGAGTATAGCTATTTTAAAAAATCATATTGAGGTTGAGGTACTTCGATCAGTCTAAGATTGTCTCTTGAAGTGTTGCGACGTGTTCTGCTATACTTCTTGGTGACAATTTTTGTGTATGGCTATTTTAAAAAATCATATTGAGGGTGAGTTACTTTCATCAGTCTTAGATTGTCTCTTGAAGTATTCGGACGTGTTTTCCTATTTTTTTTTTTCTTAATTGTATCAGTTTTCGCCAATCATGTTTGCTATCATTGCGAATGCGATCAAAAATATTGCTGCACTACTTGGAATATTTCGGGTCAAGTCTTCCGAAGAACTTCTTCGAGAAGGCTTGATTGAGTGTGCTCGAGTAGTCAGAAAAATCAATAAATCTTTGAAAACTGCTCGTTCAATAGGCGAAAAAAAACATCTACAAGCAGCAATGGTTAATGTTAAAAGTTTAAGACAACAGTTTAAAATACTTCAAAAAAAGGGTAGTGGGGTCCAGAAAAAAGAAACGGCATGTCACCGTGTAAAATGGGAGGATTTGAGTACAGCTTTTGAATCTAGAGTTCGAACAGGTGTCTTGATTAATCTTTCCCATAAAGACATCATTGGATATTAAGGTTATATTTAAAAGAAGAGTTCAAAATATTTTAAAAAATTATCATGCTGTCAAAGTTAACACGGTATTTTGTGGTGAATTCATTGTTAATAAAGCGAATATAACCTTGACGGAAAATAAATATTTAAATACCCAAAATGCCTCCTTATATCAAGATTCTGATTTGGATATATGGTTCGATAAAAATATAAAAATCCCTCTGCTTAGTGAATTAGAGGAGTTTCAGGAAAAAGATAGTGGTTGGGCCTTATCTAAAATACTAAATTTAACTGTTAATATAAATAAGTTTAATCCAATTAAAGCCGGTTCATATATTGATCTACCTTTGCAAATAAAAAGTAAACAAGCTTGTGTCAATATTCAAAATTTCGATAATTTATGTTTTGCCTGGGCAGTGGTCTCTGCACTATTTCCTGTAGATCGAGAGTTTGCAAATAGGACGTCTTCTTACCCTCATCCTCAGACTGTTTTTAATTTGAAAGGAATTAAGTTTCCTATGTCATTACCCCAAGTTCCTCGATTTGAAAAGCAAAATGATATCTCTGTGAACGTTTATAAACTGGAAGAATCGGGTAAATCTTTCAAGGTTGTACCTGCCTATATCACCAAGAATAGAGTTGAGTACCATATTAATCTTCTAATGGTACAAAATAATTATCAAAGTGGTGAAGAGGGGTTGACTCTCCCAACCAAAAATCATTTTGTTTGGATAAAAAATTTATCTCGTCTTGTTTCGATGCAGTTGAGTAAAAAGAAAATTGCTAAATATATTTGTGATCGCTGTCTTCATTACTTTTATGATGTTGGAAAACTTGAAAATCATGTGAAAGATTGCGCAAATCTGAATAATGGCCCTCTTCCAAAGCTTCCTGAGAAAAATCAAAGGTTTGTTGAGTTCACTAACTTTTCGTTCAAAACAAAAGCACCTTTTGTTATATATGCTGATTCTGAATGTCTTTTGATCCCTATTGAAGATGATGAAACAAAAAATAGTCAAAAATATCAATCACACGTTCCATTTAGCATTGGATATTATGTTAAATGTTCTTATGATGACTCATTATCGTTTTATAAGTCTTATACAGGGGTCGATTGTATTCAATGGTTTGTTAAGGAACTTTTCGACTTTGCTGAAAATGTGATGACAGTCTTCCAATGTCCTCTTCCAATGGAGAAGCTCACATCTGAACAAGTTAAGCAATTTTTCAGGGCGAGTTGCTGTCATGTATGTGAAAAGGTTTTCCAAGCAGAAGATAAAAGAGTTCGTGATCATTGTCACTTAACTGGTATATATAGAGGACCTGCCCATGAAAAATGTAATTTGAATTTCCAAGATAGCCACATTATTCCTGTTTTATTTCATTGTCTTAGTTCATATGATGGACATTTGCTTATCAAAGCTTTAGCTGAAGTGGATGGGTCAATCGATGTTCTTCCTATAAACAAAGAGAAATATATCTCCTTCACAAAGCATATCCCTGAAAGTCGTATTCAGTTCAGATTTTTGGATAGCTTTCGTTTTATGGCTTCCAGTTTAGATAAACTAGCATCTTATCTTTCAGATTTTCCCATTTTAGAGTCCGAATTCAGGAATCTGAGTGACGAGCATTTCAAATTGCTCACTCGTAAAGGTATATTTCCATATGACTTTATGGATGATTGGTCTAAAATCAATGAGCGTCAATTACCCCCCAAGTTAGAATTTTATAGCAGATTGGAGGATAAATGTATTTCAGATAGTGAGTACGCACATGCGCAAAAAGTCTGGAATACATTCTCATGTCGAACGATGTGTGATTATTCTGAACTTTACATGAAAACTGATATTTTGTTATTGGCTGACGTGTTTGAGCAATTTAGATCAGCAGCTCATAACACTTATGGATTAGACCCCGCTCATTCGTTTACTCTCCCTGGTTATTCTTGGCAATGTATGCTGTATCAACTCTTTAAATCTGATCATCCTAGGCTTGAACTTTTGACTGATTTAGATATGGTCATGTTCATTGAAAGGGGTATACGAGGAGGTCTAAGTCAGTGTTCTAAAAGGCATGCTGAATGCAATAATAAGTATATTCCTTCATACGATCCTTCTAGAGAAGAAACATATCTCATGTATTTTGATATCAACAATCAATATGGTTGGGCGATGTCTCAACATCTGCCCTATAATGGATTCGAGTGGTTGACTGATACTGAACTATCTTCTTTGAATGTTTTAGACGTTGATGATACCTCTAACAAAGGCTTTATTTTAGAGGTAGACTTGGAAATCCCTCATGAGTTACACGATCTATTTTCAGACTTACCCCCTTGTCCTGAACATAAGACACCTCCTGGTTCTAAAAATATCAAGCTAATGGCAACACTCTTCAATAAAGAAAAATATATTATTCACTACAGAAACTTGAAACAGGTATTGCGTTTGGGCGTTAAACTATCAAAAATCCATAGAGCAATTTCATTTAATCAGTCTCCGTGGTTAAAATCCTATATTGATTTGAATACTCGTCTCAGACAGGCTTCCAAAAATGACTTTGAGAAAAACCTCTTTAAACTTATGATCAATGCTGTTTTTGGAAAAACTATGGAAAATGTAAGAAAACACTCTTCGGTTAAGCTTGTTACTCAATGGGAAGGTCGATATGGAGCTGAGGCTTTAATTTCAAAACCTGAGTTTAAAAGTAGCACTATAATCAATGATAAGCCAATATATGCTGGAATGTGTATTTTAGATTTGGCTAAGACCACTATTTACAACTTTCATTATGATTACATGAAAAATCGTTTTGAAAAATGTATTGTGCTTTACACTGATACAGACTCTTTAATTTATGAAATAGCAGATTCCAATGTCTATGATATCATCAGACAAGATTGTGAACAACATTTTGACACCTCTGATTATCCTAAGGATAATATTTTTAATATACCCTTAGTGAATAAAAAGGTTTTGGGTATGATGAGAGATGAAAATAATGGACGGATTATGACAGACTTTATCGGACTTAGATCAAAAATGTATGCAGTAAAACTATTTTACAATGGTGAGGAATTAGAACAGAACAAAACTTACATGGAGAAAGGGGAGGTCTATACAACAAAAAAAATAAAAGGGGTTAAGAAAAGTGTTATTGAAAATAAAATTAGTTTTGAAGATTATAAAGAGTGTTTAAAGTCAAATATTGAGAAAGCAGTTGATCAAAATTTAATTCGTGCAAGCAAACATGATTTATATTCTATTAAGCAAACAAAAATAGCCTTAAGTCCGTATGATGATAAGAGACATCTGCTGAAAGATTCTGTCCTAACTCTCCCTCATGGGCATCATTCTATAATGAGTTAATATATTGTGTATAATAATTATTTTATTAGATAGGTTTTTGTATTTCTCATTAGGTATAATAAAATTAGTTTTTTCTGTTTATATTGTGCGTGATGTAAGTAGATAGTAAGTAGAAAATGCATGTATTTGTCCTATTTTTACTTCCTTTTTATGCCCCAATCCCCAATACACATGGTAAATAGTGTGATTTACCTCTTTATGTGTATATAATGCAGTTGTATATCTTTTGATAAATAAATAAATATATATCATTCGAAATTTGAATTTTTTATTTGATTGAATATGTCTTCTCTAAGGTAAGTATGCGTCTATTTCATCTATGGATCAAAACTCTACTTATGTGTTGAAATAAAATATACAATTTCTGAAAATATTTTCATTCTATCTCAACGTTAAATATATTTTGAAAATATCTTTATTCATACCAATACTGATGCTATCTTCTATAACCATGAAAATTAAAATGATCCACTCAATCCGGATCTCTTAATGGTCTTTTGTTGATGATTCCCCTTTTATAAAAATTTCTCGATAGTTGACTGTAAAATATCTAGGTACATCTCTTCTTTTTAAATATTCTACATCCCCTAATTCGAATACCGCGGGTGAGTAACATAACATACATACACCTCAAAAAATAATAATCTTAGTATTATTATGGAACCTATGCTTATTTCCAAAATCTCACAATACATCGAAACATCATTGAAATGTTTTCAGTATCAAGTACCGCATGAAAAAACGATGGTACACTATACACCGCAACAAAATTGCGCCGCGTCGCGGTGCGCATGTGTCACAGAGCTCAACAATCATCTGGCATACTGATATCCGCATCAGTCATCCACACCCCCACTCCCCAACCCCCCAGCACCACCCCTCACCCCCACACCCCACCCACGACCCCCACCCCCGATCCCCACACCCCACTTACGACCCCCACCCCCACACCCCCACATATCACGACTCGAACTTTCCTGATAATCTCATATAACTTCTGTACATCTCAACAACTAATAATCTTAAAACATACATGAAACTTACTTTTCCAAAATCCATAATATTACAAAATAATAATGACATCGCTGGGTATCCTAAACAAAACATCAAAACACCACCAAAATGATTTCAGTACTCCAACAGCAAATAAATCTGTCAACGCCACAAACAACTCTCAACACAGCACCAGCCCAAAAATTCTCCTATCAAATAAAAGTACCAATTCTACTTCTCATTATCCATAAATAATTGATAGCCTTCCTGGCGCAATCGTTAAAGCGTCCCCCTCATAATCATAGTGGCACGGGATCGAATCCCATCAGACGCTAAAAATTTTTCCCGGCGCAAGGCGTCGCTGTGCGCATGCGTCGCCGGTACAAAAAATGATAGAACCGAGCTACGATTTCCTTATGGAGATTTACATGTAAAAATGGTCGAAATTGCTCCCGAATCCCCCTTGCTTATCTACTCACATGGATTACGATATTACTGCTGGCACAGAAAAATGCTGTACTAAGTAACGAATATTCCACTTTTTGAGTGTCTTCTTCTCCTTGTTGTTGCTGTTGTTGTTGTTGTTGTTGTTGTTGTTGTTGTTGTTGATGATGTTGTTGTTGTTGTTGTTGTTGTTGATGGTGTTGTTGTGCATTTTCTACTGCTACCTCGTCCTCAATTTCAGTCATCAGTTGACTTATTTGCTGTGCAGTAGACATTTTCAGCCGGTCAAATCACCAATCGAATGTGATGCACCTTCAGCAACCAAAAATATTATACTAATAATAATTGTATTCAAGGGTAAATAGGTTGTGGGGAAAATATCTTCTTTTTCAGCCAAACATGCGCAAAGGTGTTTTACACTTTCTCAAGTATGTTGTCGGAGTCGATCCAGCTGTTGTGAGAATTATCAAATCCAAGCCATTTCACGTATACTTGGTTTCCTTTTTTACGTAGCACTTTTTCTACCAAATAAACATCCTCTTGTTTTGTCTTTTGTAATTCTTGTTCGTAAAATGCTCCTTTTATCGGCTGACCATTCATATCTTCGAGAAGATAGGTCACTGGATTGGTGATTTTGGCATCAACAATCTTGAATAGCTCACTTGTCCATTTGGGAGTATACCCCTTTTCAAAAACATGTTTTGCTTTACTTATACGCACCACATCAAAGATATGAAACTTTCGAGGTTTTGTGGATATTCTAAGATGATTGTAAACAGTATTGAGTAGTCTTTGCTCATGCTTTTTAGTTACGTCACACGGTTTCATTTTTGTTACACTATGTTTTTGCGAATTATAATTTTCCACAACATCCGGTAAAATATTCACCCATTTGTAAGTTCCATTCAAACTGAAATATTTGAATAGTTTTTCTTTAATCGTTCGTATTGAACGCTCAACTATGGCAGCTTTTTTATCTGTATATGTACTGTAGTGGTTTATACCATATTGTCGCATCAACCGCTGAAAATGTCCATTATAAAATTCTTTTCCCTGATCTGACTGCAGGTTTTTTGGAAAACGATTTGACTTTTTGAGAATGTTCGCGAATGTCTTGGTCACTTCTTCGCCAGACTTGGGGTAAAAAGGTAAAAATAACCTATAATAGAGAATGTTATCAAAGATTCAATTCAGTCAACTGTGGGCATTTATGTATTGAATTTCTGTATAAAAACAACTTGAAATAGTGGAAACAACTTCAGTCATGTCTGCGATCTTCACGTTAAAGGGTCGTGGGTCAATTCTTTCTGTCGATCTAGATAATCCAATTGAATTAGATCCTGATTATCAATACGCTTTAGCTTTGATTGGATTTCATTCATACAATTCTGTTCCAAACATTGATGATAGTGGTATATTACATTTTTTCGATAGTAACAACAAATTACAACATATCAAGATACCGCCAGGTTCATACGAAATTACGGATATAGAGAATACTTTGAAAAAAACTTTCGAGTCATATTTGAATAAAAATACCAATGTGGATGACATTTTTTTCTTAAGACCCAACAACAATACATTAAAGTGTGAAATTTATCATCAGGATTTTAACCTCTATTTTCCAGAAGAAAACGCACTTTCAAGACTATTAGGATTTTCACCTAATATATTGGAGTCCAAATACGTACACGAATCAGATCTACCTGTGAATATCGTAAAAGTTCGAACCGTTCACATTGATAGTAATATAACCAGTGGAGCCTATTACAACAACAAACCATCACATACGTTGTATGAATTCCTCATAAGTGTAGACCCGGGTTTTGCTATTGATATAATTCCAAGAAATTCAATTTATCTGCCAGTTTCAGCAAAAGAAATAAATAACATTACCCTCAAAGTTTTGGATCAGAATTTCGAGCTTGTCGATTTTCGCGGTGAGGAGATCATTATCAGATTGGAATTGAAAAAATGGTCCTAGTGATCGAAGCATATAAAACCGCTATCTCCAGACCAACGAAATCAGTGTTGAGATCAGAGTGTGCCAGTAAGAAGCTTGTGCAAAGAAAATTAGAAGGAACTTATTTATCAATTGCAAATAAACACTTTCTACAATCGCTTGGATATGTTATCAGACCGCATTCTAGACGTCTATAGAAAATCACACGATGATAATTCAATTAACCACATCGAAACACGAACTTATTTACCATTCATAAAATCATTCTTGAACAATGATAATATTGAGATAACGATTAACAGGAACGATGTTTGGCTATTGATGTCCGATGCTGCTCTAATCATTAAAGGAAAAGTGATAAAAAATGATACTGGAACGGGAACCATTCATTTGGTTAACAATGCGGGTGGATTTCTATTTGATTCAATTACCTATGAATTAAATGGAATTGAGATGGAGCATGTGAAAAATCCTGGCATCGTAAGCCTGATTCGGGGATATCTATGTTATGATGCTGATGACACCAAATATCTTCATATAGCAGGTTGGAGTTACCCAAATCCTATCGTAGAAGTGAAAAAGAAAGCCGATGATAGTAGTTTTCATATGCGTATTCCTCTACATCATTTCTTTGGAATATTCAATGACTACAAGACCGCTATTTGTGGTAAACATACAATTCGACTGGTGAGACCTCGAAATGATAACAATTGTCTAAGATCAACTAATGATGATACTACTGCTGAAATCTCCATTGAAAGTATTGAGTTGAAGGTGAAACATATTACTCCCAATGATGCTATCAAGATTGAACTGCTTAAAGCTATTCGCAGTGATCGAGCTATTCATATTCCCTTTAGAAAGTGGGAGATACATGAGCTACCTGCCCTACCGGAAAATTCAACAAAAGAAGTATGGAGCGTAAAAACATCTTCGAATGTGGATTGTCCAAGATATGCAATTATAGCTTTCCAAACAAATCGCGCTGATATGCCTAAGGCAGATGCTACAAAATTTGATCACCTGAATATTTTGGATCTCAAATTTTTCCTGAACGGTGACTATTACCCATATGAGCGAATGAGTATCAATTTTGAAAAAAACGATTATATGGAAGTTTTTCATAATTATGCTGAATTCTATCCTAGTTTCACGGGTGTAGAGGAAAGACATCCACTGTTGGTTTACAATGATTTCAAAGAACGTGCACTCTTTGTTATTGACTGTTCGCGTCGTAGCGAGTCCTTGAAATCAACTGCAATTGATGTGAAAGTAGAAATTGAGTCTCACAAAGGATTTCCCGCAAAAACAAAAGCATATTGTCTAATTATACACGATTGCATCATGGAATATCTTCCTCTTAGTGAAATTATTAGAAAATTATATTAGAAGACAATTATCCGTTGAACAGAGAGGATGGATGAGTTCCAACCTGAAATTGATGATTTTCTCAAGAAACTGAAACTAATTAAGCATGACGACAAATGGAAAGATGTATTCAACTCAACAAAGAGATTTGTTCTCTCTCAAAAGACATCTGCTACTACATCCACTGGCTCACCCCAAATAAAAAGGATTAAAACAAAAATATTATAAATTGATTTGTTTTCAATTTTAGTTAATTAATAAAAAATATGTTCATACAAATATAATACTTTTATTCATGTACTTTACGTATTATTTGTTTTAATAATATTTCTAACTGCTTATACATTGATAATGATGGACATTCTATACCAAATTTGGATAAATCTATTTTTTTGGCTTCAAGAAGAGAATTAGTAAATTCATTATATTCAAAATATTGTCCATCTTGAAAAAAATAAAGCATTCCATTCATGTAACGGAAAACGGAATCGAATGATGATGGAATTCCTTTGAAATCGTCAGATATATATCCATATTTGTTTACAGTTAAGGAACAATCATCAATATCTATATAACAATTGTCCTCGTAGAAATGAAGAGTTCTTCCGGAATACGTATGAACCGCTGCAATCACCTTTTTATCACCATAACCAGGGAACGTGGAAGTGAGATTTGTTTTCATCAGAAGTTTGAAGTTAGAATCGTCAATCATAAATAACTCATCTTTAATGATTATTGCTAATTCTCCATTAGGTTTCTGATACATTGCTGTAATTTTATCGAATGGAGGTAAGTATCTGAGCGTAGAATGAATTGACTGATGTTTCGTGGTAAACTGTCCGGTCTTCATATTCATAATCCATATTTCATTACCGTAAATAACACAAAGATCTGCGGTTTTTCTCTGTATAAAAAACAACATTTTTCTTGGATCAAGGTCACAAATATCTTCAATTTCGCGTTTCATTGAGTTTGCTATTGTTGTTGTTGTTATTGGTGGTGATCTTGGTGTGAGTGGAGTTTGTGTAGGTGGTGTTGTTTGTGGTGGTGGTGATGGAGGTGACGAAGGTGGAGGTGTAATACTGATAATTGTTTTTGTTGTTGATGGTCGAGTAGGATTTATTTTTGGTTTGTTCCCGTAAAGATATCTTACTGCATTAATATCATCTTGTCCTAAGACTATCTGTCCATTATAATAAGCATACATTATTGAAGTATTATCATATGTATTATGCTCCAAACCCAATGCATGACCAATTTCATGTATTAAAGTTCCCAATAAACTTATCTTGTCTTTAGGCAAATTTGAATCAAGACCATAATACCAATCTTCACTTGAATCAATATGAATTTCTCGACAGGGGTTTGTGGTTTCGGGATAATATGCATGACCCAATACCATACCTCTCCCATCAAACTCCCATAAACATTTCCCTTTCATACATCTTTGGTTATTCGAGTGATTCAATTTCAAAAATGATATCAAAATATCGGGTTTTTGAATTGAATTTACAAATGTCAAATTAGCCGCTGCTTCCCAGATACTAAAAGCTATATATACCACTTTGATTATATCCTTAGAAGGTATTTGACTATAATACCACTTCAACACGGATTTTGTCCAATGACTTCTCACTACAAATGATTCGGAAGGATAATCTGGAAGACCGCATCTAGCTTTACTCATCAGCTCTAAAGTTTCATTATTTGCATGACCATCAACTTCTAAAGAGTAACGGTCTTGAAAAAGAGCTATGGCTTCAGAAATATCAACTAATGATTCATTGCTCGGTTTCAAATATCCATATTTAACCAAAAAATCTGTAACGTTTACATTCACATTTTCTGCTAAAATTAACTGACACACCTGCAGCAGGATAATAATGATGAATACTTGAAGATACTTCATGTTTGCTTGTTGCAAAGAGACTGACTAAATCAATTCAAACCCTTTACTTTTAAACAAGATTTTTTTATCACCTACCTTCATCACCATGCGTATAATTTAAAAAAAATGTTAGACATAATATTTTAGATTTTATTGATATATAATTGCATACATTTGTCACAAGCTACTTTGAATGTGTGATATGGACCATCGGGTACGTCTTCTTCATTTCCATAATCTTCACAACAGTCTCCCCAGCATGGTTCCAAGATCTCAGCCAAAATGTTCTCGGGGAAAGTCGTCAATGTTGTTGTTAGTGTTTTGATCAGGTAATCTCGAAAGTGGGTAGCTGAATGAGACAAATGTTCAACCAATTCACGCAATGTTTGAACATCTGCCATGCTTAATGACAACATGTCTGCAATTTGCTGTTTTTGTATACTGTTGTTATAGCAAGTAAAGTGTTGGCAATTGCTATATAGCACAGCAATGGAAAGACTAGTTTTGTTGTACAAAAATCACACCTTTTATGTGCATCCTCGATATTGGTGGTGTTGTTACCATTTGGTGGTAGGGGTTTCATCGTCGTCGTTATCGTATTTGATAGTACTGGTGGGTGATGATCTGAAGCACGATCACTTAGCAAAACACTTTTCCAATAACTATCTCCATGTGAATTGTTCCAAAACCAAATTCTCAATTTATAGTGTAGCATGTCGCTGCTGCTGCTGTTGCTGCCAGAGTTGATATGTGGTAGAGTTATTTTGAACACCTTTCTATCTTCAATCACAGCAGAATCCATGCCCATCCAAAAATCTGGCCAAGTCTCGTTTGTGGTATTGAAGCAGATGTATAGTTGTTTAACATTGCGAGGTTCTTGTACGTAAAACACATTATTCACAATTGCCGTCAATATAATGTAAGATGAACTTAACTCAGCCATCGTAACAGGAATACTAAATAAGCAGACACACTCGCTAAAATATCACTGAGGCAAAAGATTTATCATCCACTGATAAATAACCGCACAATTGGTCAGGCTACACATAAACACATCATTGGCTATATGGCTCATGCATTTCGGTAAATCCTTTTCAAGTATCGGTGGTGGCGGTGATGCCTGATTGTAAGAAATATCCTCTATATTAAAAATTTTTGGGCAACGACTAACCCAAACCAACCCGAAGCCATTTGCTCAAGAAAGAACTTCTTCTGATGTCCACGCACATAAACCAGATCGCAATTCCATAAATGTTGTTTTAGAATGTTTTCTATCTTGGCATAGACAACAGCTCCTGATGATAATGTAAACCGTGGATGTTGTAGGTTAGATAATTAACACTTTTTTTATCTGCCGCCGATAATGCGGGGTAGGGTGTTGGTGCTTCAAAAATATAATGGGTGGTTTGAGATCCATTGGTAATTGCCAATTCTTTAGCAACAAATCTTTTTCTTCCATCATTTCCCCAATCATCTGATATATTCTCTGAGCTCGTACTGATATCGAAACCTTGAATGTCTACAACTAGAACCTTCATGTTTGACTGTTAGATCTAGACTATTTTTGGATTCATTCTACAATGCCAATAAATTTTAATTTCCACACACAGCAGAAAATAAATCTGGTAACAGCGTATTTACATCTTATCTGTTGGAAGCACACGCGACAATATACGAGGGTACTCAATTCTTCTCCACCACACTTTTCCAACCAAATTCAAGCAATTCCACATTCAAAAATACACATTTTGAAATTCTATACATTGCGCGCCACATACTTTGGTCACAAACCCAATTTCCACACACCACAAACACCATCCCGCATTATACAAACACTTTTTTTGCACACCCCGTATACTAGGCAAAAGATAACACACACAACACACCTCGTCACGTGACCCCCCCGACCAATCAGAACGCTCCATTCTTGGCTCCGCCCACTAATTCTAAACACCGGAAGTCCATAAGAATAACATGGGGAGATAAGACCAAAATGTACATAGATACTCTACTGTTAACTTTAAACGAAATCATATTTGATAATATTGGTATCTACAATTTACCTGAAATGCGTACTTGCGTACTAGTAACAAAAAAGGTTATACAATTATTTCCATTTGAACGATTTTCAAATTTAATGAGAATAAAACGCACTGCCGCTTACATTTTTAGATTTATTAGTAATGCTAGAACATCTAAACAAAAACGGATATATTCGTCTTTAACATTGAACGAAATAAACGACGCTTTCAAAAAATTGATAAAATTATCCCAATTGGAATCTTTTCCGGAAAAAATATTAATTTTATCTTCTAAGCGTGAACTTCCAAAATCTAGTAATTTGCTTAGTTTACATCCTTTTATGGATAACCAAGGACTCATGAGAGTTGGAGGGCGACTATCCAATTCGGAATATTCATATTCAAAGAAATATCCCATATTATTATCTCCAAATCATGTCTTTAGCAAATTAATTATGCGATATGAGCACGAGCATTTATTACATGCAGCTCCACAATTATTATTGTCACATGTACGAGATACTTTTTGGCCTATTGCAGGGCGTAATCTTGCACGTAAAATAGTCCGTTGTTGCGTAAAATGCTGCAGGTATAATGCTCAATCCGTTCAACCGATTATGGGTGATTTACCGGCAGCTAGAATCCAACAGGCATTGCCCTTCATCAAGGTAGGGGTTCATTATGCGGGTCCCTTTCAAGTAAAGGATCGACGTGGTCGCGGTTGTAAGGTCATAAAATGTTGGGTAGCTGTATTCGTATGTTTGAGTACGCGCGCTATTCACTTAGAATTGGTTTTGTCGTTAAGCTCTGAGGATTTTTTGCAAACCTTCATCCGATTTATAAGTAAACGTGCACGACCATTGGAAGTATTTTCGGACAATGGAACAAACTTTGTTAGGGCTGACAAGGATCTTCAGGCCATGCATAATTTTTTAAAGGACAATAATGAATCAATTTCGGAATCTGTCCAAAATTTAGGTATAAAATGGCATTTTATACCACCCAATTCTCCACATTTTGGTGGTATTTGGGAAGCCGGAGTCAAAAGCTTAAAATATCATTTTAAAAGAATAGTGGGTTCATATATATTGTTTTTATTTGATCTACTAACTTTACTCGCACGTATCGAAGCAGTGTTAAACGCACGGCCCATTTGTCCTCTAAGTTCCGATCCGGACGATTTTTCCTCTCTCACACCCGCACATTTTCTCATCGGGAGATCTACAATGGCATTAGTACAACCTTCAATGATGGAAGTACCAGAAAATCGTCTCTCTCAGTATCAGTTGGTGCAAAAAGTTCAGGAGCAGTTCTGGAACCGGTGGCACAGGGAATATCTAAACGAGTTGCATAGAAGACCCAAATGGAAAACTAGCAGTGGTAACCTCCAGTTGGGACAACTGGTCTTAATCAAAGAACATAATTTGCAACCAATGGAATGGCGCTTGGGGAGTTGGTTAGCGGCAAGGACAACATCAATCGAGTGGCTTTGATCAAGACCTCGAATGGAATCCTCACTAGGGCAATCAATAGACTTTGTCCATTACCAGCTTGAAAGTCTACCCTTTCAAGCGGGGGGCATGTTGTGGCACTGAATACATGAACTCATTCATTGACGGAACCCATTATCCAGTTGGCAGTTGCTGGTATAGGCATAAGGTGTTTCTGTCAGAGAGACAATTAATTTAATTTCAAATTGTTAACGTTTGCCAATAGGAAAAACTTAATAATCAAATATCTGCATTTAATACCGAAATATACAGTCCATTACACAAACAATATTAATTATATTAATATATTAATTATATTACTTATAATTAATAATATAATAATTATTAATTATACAGTGAGGACGTAAATAGTCCCCCCCACTCTAACTTTTGAACGCATTAATATTTTTGGCTCAAATTTGGAAGTGTGTTTCAGGGTAGGCTTTACTAAGTTTTGACCTCCAAAAAAAATTTTCATCTGTCAAACTGACAGCTGGGCACCATTTTGAAACAAAAAATTAAATGGAAAAGGGGGTCATGTGATACTTTATTTGAAAGGTCCTCCATTCTCTTTTCACCCCCAAAGTTTGAAGTCCTTATTATTTTTCATAAGGAAATGGCGCCATGTCGAAAATAAATTATTTGTGTCTAAGAAGATACTATCTTTTATTTTGTTTAAGAAACTATGGTAGCACAGATTGATACAGAACACCTAGCTGCATATTAGATTTATTATCGGGTGTCAAATTGACAACGTTTAAAATTTTTTTTTTGGCAGCGACGTTTCCGAATATTCTCTTTTATTTTTAAAAATGGTTCGCCAAAGGCCTTCAGAAGAAAAAACGGAAGCAATATTTATCTACGCTGAGGCTGGTCGTAACTTACATGTGGCGGAAAGAATCTTCAACGAAAGATATCAAGATCGTCCCATATGCCGGAAATACCTAAGAGAACTGGTTTCAAAATTTCAAAGGACGGGATCGGTTCTAAGCGAAAAAAGAGGTGGAAGAAAATGCATTGCGGAAGAAAAACAAATCGACATCATTGCATCTGTAGTCGATAATCCCCAGAAGACAACAATGGCTGTTTCTTCTGAGTGTGATGTTTCAAGAACTACCGTGAAAAAGTATTTAAAAAAACACAAATTTCACCCTTATAAATTAATAATGTTGCACCAACTATAAGAAGATGACCCCGATAGAAGGTTGGAGTTTTGTGAAGTAATGTCTCAAAATTTATTGCGAGATCCTGCCTACACGAAAACCATTTGCTTCAGTGACAAATGCACCTTTTTTTTGAACGGAAATGTTAACCGGCAGAATGTTAGGTATTGGGCAGATGTAAACCCCCATGTGTTTCGTGAGAGCCATACCCAATATCCTCAAAAAGTTAATGTGTGGGCGGGAATATTGGGCAACCATATTGTAGGGCCGATATTTTTAGAACAAAATTTAACCGGCTTATTGTATTTGGACTTGCTACGAAATTCAATCAATCCAGAAATTCAGCAGATAATCAATCAAAATCCTTATGAGTTTAGACAACCAGTGATTTTCCAACAAGATGGTGCGCCGCCTCATTTTTTTAGGCAAGTGAGAGAGTGGTTAGATCACGCCTTTCCAGGGCGTTGGATAGGCAGACGTGGTCCATTAAATTGGCCTGCACGGTCCCCAGACCTCCGTCCTCTCGATTTTTTTTTGTGGGGATATTTAAAATCTAAAGTTTATGTGACGCAGCCAGAGACAATTCAAGAACTTAAAAATAGAATTAGAGATGCTTGTGCTGAAGTAACGCAAGACACATTTCAAAATGTAAGAGATGAATTTCAAAATCGCCTATATTATTGTCAAGAGGTTCAGGGACAGCATTTTAAAAATTTATTAAGATAATTTTGCATGATTTCGTTCTTAATATTATCTTTAGTATTAGGTTTTTTTGAAATTTTTTATTAAATACTGTTGTAGAAACAATCACTTATGTTATAGGTTAGTTTTTTCATTGTTAATAAAGTTCTTTTAAGAATTAGAGATAGTATTTTGACCCAAATAATTTATTTTCGATATGGCGCCATTTCCTTAAGAAAAATGCTAAGGACTTCAAACTTTGGGGGTCAAAAGAGAATGGAAGGACCTTTCAAATAAGGTATCACATGACCCCCTTTTCCATTTAATAATTTGTTTCAAAATGGTGCCCAGCTGACAGTTTGACAGTTGAAATTTTTTTTTTGGAGGTCAAAACTTAGTAAAGCCTACCCTGAACAACACCTCCAAATTTGAGCCAAAAATATTAATGCGTTCAAAAGTTAGAGGGGTGGGGGACTATTTACGTCCTCATGTATTATTATATAATAATCCATAATAATATGATAAGAATGGATGTAATCCATCCATATACATTCAAAACCTCCAACTCACCTGCACTTTTCAGGCCTGATAATTTCAAATACCAATAAGATCATTTTGAATGAATAATCGCTCCAGTTAAAACAAACAATACAGTGTGTCCAAGATAAGGATGCACAGCATGGGGATCTCGGAAACTATAAGAGATACAGTGTCGGTTAAATCAGACAAAAACTGCACATTTTGATACCCAAGAAGATCACGTTTTACAAAATTCCAAGCCCTTTCGGAAATATCCGATAAAAACCGAAATATTGCGATCTCGTTTTTCATTTTTTTTCAAGCTATTTTGAAAGATATGAAAAAACCGACATTACTTTTTCATTGTCACTTTTTAAGCTCTTCAAAACAGCCTTGAGAGATTTTCCGTACGACGTTTTGTTTCGGAGAAACCATCATCAACTTTGTTTTTTTAAATACGGTACTGGATTTTTTATGATGGATTTTAAGAGCGAGGCCCGGATTGGGAGAAATTTTCGGCCCGGGTTTTTACTGTGAACCGGCCCTTCTTCTTAGCATAACCCAACCCAAACTAACCCCAACTGATTCTTGCTACAAAAACATCAATTAAGAATATCAAAATAGTAGATAGATAATTATGTACTTTGAAAATTCGAAAATCAAAATTGAATAATTGATCCACTTTTGACTGATAGTTTTGACACTACTCTTTTAAATACAAAGCCAATAAAAACATTTTTGCGAGAAAGATAATAAATATTATATTACATTTTAGACAATCAACAACTTTTTTAGAGATCCGCTTTTAGTTGCCAAATCATTTATAATATCGTCGGTGTCTAAATCTCCAATAATATCTTTTTCAACGGACATCAACAGTAAAGCATCTAAGTCTTCCTGTGAAAGACAACTCCTTAGTCTGTTCAGAACAAATTTCAACTTTGAAAAAGTCCTTTCACAGGAAACCTGTGTGCATGACAATGTTAAGACATATTTATAAGCATAAAATAGATCATTATATGACACACTATGTAGTTTATACTGGAGCAAAACTTTGAAACAACACACAACGCCATTTTTGCATGTTTGACAAGTAGTCACCGTGAGATGTTCGGATCCGGATCCATCTTCGTTGGATATTGATTCGCTTCCTTCATTTAACAAGACCGCTTTCATTTCGTTCCATTTTCTAGCAAAATCTTTTAGCTCATTTTGAATGTCTGCTGCGGTCATAATAATATTGCCGTGTTTGGTTATCTGATCTGCAATATCTTGAAATGAGTCGTCTGGCAAACAATCAGTTTTATCGAAGTAAGTCGGATCTAACCAAGCAAGGTCCAAAAATAGTTTTTGATGGCCTGTGAATCTGTTCTCCAAACTCAGCAAAGCTTTGTCATAAATAACATTAAAGACCTGTATTTCAAATCGTTTCTCTGCATTTGTAATACAATCATCTTCACACTTTTCTCCAGGCAATTTTTTTTTTTTTTTATGATTCGTCTTGCAGCGAAACTAGATGCGAAATATGGTTCTCGTTCTACTTCAACGAGGCCACCACCACCTTCATCACTATCAGTATCTGTTTGTTCATCATCCATTCTATGATTTGCCCAAATGACAAATTTATTGGCAGTTGCAAATACTTCCTCAAAATTTCTCGAATGTGTTTTAAAGGTTTCGATGGTTTGTTTAACCATTTTAATGCCATTATAGGACGATGCCATTAGTTTGAAGATATTTGTATAGTGGAGTTGTCGATTCAAAAATCTTTAAAAATATTTGAGCAGTTACTATTACCTCAAATTTTTTCATCGAATCAACTATAGACTTCGCTTTGAAACGAACATCGTTTGCAAAACTGGATGAACTGGCAATTTCTTCAAGGGTTGATATGATCTCTATGAACACTGCATTTGTTGGATCATTGTAATGGCCGAATATTTTTACAAGAGCTTTCTCCTTTGCCCACCAACGGGTTTCTCCAATTGAGGACAACATCTTCTTTTTTTGTTAGTCACAGTGTCCCAAACTGCCATTCTTTTATACGACTCACGAAAAAATACTGCACATTCATTAATAACACCAAATAATGAAATAGCTTCAACGCAAATGCTGGTAGTGTCAGCATAACACCAAACATGCACGTGACCACCTAATTCTTTTTTCATATATGCTGAAAAACCCTTATATTGGCCTTGCATATTTGAAGCACCATCGGTAGCACTACCAATACAATTTTTCATATCAATGCCATTTTGAACGAGTAATTCAGTCACAATTTGGTATAAGTTGGCACCTGTACCAGAGGTACAATTGATTATTCCAAGTAATCTTTCTCTGACATCTTCCGAAACATATCTGACAATCACACTCAGCTGATCATGAACATTGATATCTTGCGTTGAATCAATTTGAACGGAAAACATCCCAGCCTTGTTAACCTCATCAATTTTTTTTTTTTATCGAGGAAGATATTGACTTTATAATATAATTAACAGTAGTTTTCGATAAGAATGTATTGACCGATCCAGAACGACCAGGTTGATGTAGATCGGTTTTCTTGAGGTGTGCTCTACGGCTTAACTCTATCGATTTATCGATGTGAACTCTGAGAATTGGGTCGAATTTGGAAAGTAACAGAAGAATCTCCAGAAAATTGCCATGATCGGCACTGGTATCATCCAGGGTGTAGGCAGCTTCAGCATCCTTTGCCCCTCTGAAACTTTGACCTCGTTTTCCTAGAGTCTTAATTGTTTCCACAATTCGCTTCAAGACGTCCCTATGTTGATTAATTTCTTGTCTTCTTTTGGAGGTGTTGTTAAATAGGCTGCATATATCTTTCATTTGACTTTTTAACAAGAATGATTCCGCGGATCCTTGATGGGCCATAGTTTTTTCGTGCTCTCTTATCCGATCATATATTCTGTGAGGATCGATTTTGCAACCTTTCATTCCAAATCCATTCATTTGCATCTTTGCTGAAAGCTAAGCAGAATGAGCAGAAAAATGTATTATTTTCTTCGCAAAATGAAATCCACTGTCTTCTAATTTTGCTGCCGTCAATGTCTTCTCGAAAATAGGCTAAAGTTGTGTTGAATTTGATTTCATCATTGTGGTCAGGTTGTATTGGATGGATTTCACAGAAAGTATGATAGTCGGTGTTGGAGGGTCTTTAAAATTTGTCAAGGGTGACACTTTCTTGATATTCGTTTTCAATGATATTTTCTGTGTTGATCGATGTCAGCGATTGCTCATCCGCACTTCGAGGTGGCTCCTCTATATCATCACTCTTCTAGTAGCGAAGAGGTTTGATATAAAAGAACAGAAAGTAAACACAGAGAAAAAAGGAATGTTACCTGGTTCAACTGAACAAATTGATGAGAAATTGATTCACTATCAGTGTACGACACATTTACTTCGCAGTGGGTACTTTGATCACGACATGCCCCAGGTTCGTTAATTTACTCATCCTCAGAATCTTCAGATTCTGGTAAAGTAGAAGAAGTTATGGATAAGACTTTGGAGTCTGGACCTTCGTTTGAGCCAGTTTTCTACGACAAATAATGTCATAGGTTTAACAATACACAACGCACTGCCACACTGCCCACTATCAAAGTGAGGATTTTTTGTAGGTCGAATCGATTCTGAGAAATCGAAAGATGAAAATTTAAGTTTTAAGTTTTCATTTGTTGATTTCACAAAAACTCTTAACATAAACCCATAGAAAACATCCATGGGGATATTTTGCTTGAATTTTGGAACTCGATAATTTCACTCTCTCAATCCTTCTTTCGATTTTTGTTTTGTGACATTTTCAAACATTCTAGAGAAATCGGGTATTTGATTCCATATTTAGAAACCCTAGAACGAATTCTGATTCTTATCAAGCAAAAACTGTTAACACGAATAAAATTTTATGTGAAACTGAAATAGTCCAGTAACCATATACATCAGACCTTGCGTTAGATCCGGTAGTTCTGATTTTTTGCTGACTTGTTTATGATGTTGGTCCAATGAATAATCCAAGTTTTTGACCTCGAGCGCCGAACGCAACATCTTCAAATTAAAAAAAAAAAAAAAAAAATTTCTATCTTCTATCAAGTTTTTGGCAATTTTATCCCAGAAGGACTATGTTTTCGATTATAACTATGAAACACTTTTTTAAAGGAGACTAAATATGCTACAATTTGAGATCAGAACCGTCCCTGTTGACCCAATAGTTTTTGAGATACAGCTTTCCAAAATTTAGCGTTATATTTTCAAACTTGAAAATGTTTACATGATAAAACATAAAACAACATTATATTATTATGCTGCCTACCTGGAAGGTGTCTCAAGGCTAGTCACCAACCACATTCATTGGTCTGTGGGAATTTTGACCCTTTAGACCTATTTTCTTCGGAAAATTCACGCCTTGCTAATTCCAGAAGAAAAAAAGAATTATGCATGATTATTTTGATCTCAATAAAAAATTAAATTAAATACTTGTTTAAAATCAACTGAAAGTAGATTTTGCCCTCTTTGAAGGACCCGACTGAGTCTCGTCGGTCTCCCCACTCAAAACATACCTGCAGTAGCAGGGCTTACATAACCCTTAGCTTAGATGTTTAAAACGAAAGAGTGAAAATGGCCGCAGACTCTTTCCAGGTAGATATAATGTTGTTTCCGGGGTTGTTTCATTACCGCAGAAATTAGGTTTAGATAGTCGGTTAACTCGTCAGTTATTCAAACATTTTCAAGTTTGAAAATATAACGCTAAATTTTGGAAAGATGAATCTCAAAAACTATGGGGTCTACAGGGACGGTTCTGATCCCAAATTGTAGCAAATTTAGTCTACTTTGAAAAAGTGTTTAATAGTTATAATCGAATCGTTGAGGGTTAAAATTGACAAAACTGAATAAAAGGTAGAAATTTTGGAATTGTTTTGAAATTTGACAATGTTGCGTTCGGCGCCCGAGGTCAAAAACTTGGATTAATCATTGCGCCAACATCACAAACAAGTCAGCAAAAAATCAGAACTATCGGATCTAACGCAAGGTCTGAAAAGGGGGGTTTTCAGACGACAGGATTACTGGATTAAAAATAAGAAACTTTCTCATATTTTGAAGCGAACATGAATCTTATATGAACAAAAACATCTATGCTAAAAAGGCTTGTATAGGATTTAAAATACGTGTTTTCTTACTTTTATTTACTTACCTTCACACCAATAACTTTGAACATATCTCCGATATTATGACATTGTGCCGCTTCATTATCTCTTTTTTTTTCTTTTCCTATCTCGTTCTTTCTCAGCCCCACCCTTTACACGTTTATTCATTTTACGGCCGGAGCGAACAATACACCCATGGAAAACGATATCGCGGCTACAAATCTCAAAAACCAATGATATTTATATATAAGGCAACCGGAACAAAATCAAAACAAACACAAAGCTAGGATTTGTGGGATTCCCCGCGCGGTGTTGGTGGCGGCGGCGCAGACTGATATTGATCGAAGATTTTGAGAACCTTTACAGAACAACTCCGTAGTCCTAAATTTAACTTCAAAATGGAAATTATCGGGAAAAATATTGCAAAAACTGATGGAGTTATAAGTCATGAAATATTTTGTCAAAATTTTCGTTTTGCCTCTTGTATACCACATTCGTCAACCCGTCTGGCCAGCGTGACGAATTATGGCCAAATACCCCCTTTTATTTTCCATGGAAGACAAAACTACAGAGCGGCCCTCAGTCTCCGGCGGCTCCAACACCCCCAACCAAGGTAGCGGTCGGATAAGGGTTGGAGCAGAGGGTGCTAAGAATCCCCGGAAAGGATCAGGCTACCATAAAAAACGACAAATGCACATTGCTACATATAACGTGAGAACTCTCATATCGGACCAGAGAATAGTGGAATTGGAAGAAGAACTAAAAACAATAAAGTGGGACATTATTGGCCTCAGTGAAATAAGGAGAAGAGGAGAAGATCAGATTTCCCTTAAATCGGGACATCTATTTCATTTTAGAGGAGAAGAAGATACCTCAAATGGTGGAGTAGGATTTATCATACACAGAAAACACATCCAAAATATAATCAGAATAGACAGCATAAGCTCGAGGATCATATACCTTATCCTTAAACTAAATACAAGGTACAGCCTCAAAATAATACAGACATACGCTCCAACTACTACCCACTCGGACGAAGAATTTGAACACTTCTATGAAGACCTAGAAGCGGCATTACATGCTACACCAACGTACTACACAATACTCACGGACGACTTTAATGCAAAAATGGGTTTCAAGCAAGATCATACAGAGATAGCAATGGGTAAATATGGATATGGAGAAAAAAATGAGCGAGGCCAAATATTACTAAACTTCTTACACCAGGAAAACCTACACATGATGAACTCCTTCTTTGACAAAAAACCTCAATGTAAATGGACATGGATAAGCCCAGAAGGCAAAACCAAGAATGAGATAGACTTTATCATAGCGAACAAAAAAGAAATAATCAAAAACATCGAAGTGCTCAACAGATTCTCAATAGGCAGCGATCACAGATTAATCCGAGCAAAGGTACGATTAAATGTAAAAATGGAAAGAACCAAGATGATCTTGAAATCACGAAAGAAGAAATGGATTCCCCCAGAGAACAACAAATACGAAGAAACACTAGCCAGACATCTACAAAATTCAGAACATGGTCTAGGGGATATAGAGCAAGCAAGCTATAAAATAACAAATGCACTGAAAGAAACAGAAAAGGAATGCTGTCCGGTAGCCACGACTCACAAAGAAAAACTAAGCCAAAACACCAGGGAGCTCCTAAATAGAAGAAGACAGCTGACCGAAAAATACGACTCCAATTACACAAAAATGAAGATATTGAATAAAGACATCCACCGATCGATTCGAAGAGACATAAGAGAAACAAACACAAGAGAGATAACAAGAGTGATAGAGGAAAACAAAAGTCTGAAAGTTCTGAAACGAACTATGAACAACACAGGTAGTAGAAACATGTACAGGATAAAAAACAAAGAAGGAAACATTACTACAGATAGAATAGAAATCCTCGAGGTTGTTGAGTCCTTCTATCGCGAATTGTATAGGAGAGACGATGAGAGCCAAGAAAGTCAAGATCAACCCATACCCAAGATCATAAATCAGGGATCAGAGGAAATGCCAGAAATAGCAACATTCGAAGTAAAAACGGCACTTTCAGAAATGAAAAATAACAAATCCCCCGGAGAGGACGGTGTGATGATAGAGGCAATTAAACTGGGCGGGAATAAAATCATCCAGACTTTGGCGAAGCTTTTCACCGAGTGTATCTACCAAGGAACCACTCCATCACATTGGAACAATGCAGTAATTGTTCTAATGCACAAGAAGGGAGACATAACGGAACTGATGAACTATCGCCCTATCAGTCTACTGTCGCACATATACAAGCTCTTCACAAAAATTATTACAAAGAGACTGGAGGCTAGGCTTGACTTCTATCAGCCCAGAGAACAAGCTGGATTCAGATCGGGGTATGGTACCAACGACCATCTACTAGTGATAAAGAATTTGATAGAGAAATCTGCAGAGTACAACAAACCCTTGGCGCTGATATTCGTAGATTATGAGAAAGCCTTCGATACCATAAACCAACAGAAAATGCTGATAGCGTTGACCGAGTGTCGGATAGATTTTCGCTACATAAACTTAATCAAACATATCTACCAAAGCGCCACGGCTAGTGTAAGACTATCCGATCAAGAAACAATCAAATTCTTTATACAGCGAGGAGTACGGCAAGGAGACACCATTTCTCCAAAGTTATTCACGACACTTTTGGAACATACTTGTAAGAGGGCAGACCTGTACGAACATGGTATCAACATAAATGGAGAGAAGCTTAGTCATTTAAGATTTGCAGACGACATCATCCTCATAGCCGATCGTATGGATGATGCAACAGCAATGTTGGAAAAGCTCTATCAGGTGTCTTTCGAGGTCGGACTGAAGATCAACATGACCAAGACACAAATAATGACGAATCTGGTTCTAAACCGTAATGTGTCTATCGCTGGAGAAGATATTGAGCAGACTATGTCATATAAATATTTAGGACACGAAATTAGACTAGGCAGGGATAATCAAACTTGTGAGCTCTCCCGTCGCATAGGATTAACCTGGGCAGCATTTGGCAAATTAAATTATATATTCAAGTCGGACTTGCCCGTATGCCTGAAAAGGAAAACCTTCAATCAATGTGTGCTGCCTGTTCTTACTTATGGCGCGGAAACATTGACACTCACAAGAAAAGTCGTAGACAAAATCCGTGTAACCCAGAGAGCTATGGAGCGCCGGATGTTGGGTGTCTCCCTTAGAGACCGGATCCCAAATGAAGAAATACGAAATAGATCAGGGCTATAGAAAGAATTGCTGCATTAAAATGGAATTGGGCAGGGCACGTTGCCAGATTATCTGACAACCGATGGACAAGACGTATTGTCGAGTGGAAACCAAGGCCAGAAGCGTTCCGCAGTAGGGGCCGCCCATCCACCAGATGGACTGACGACCTGGAACGTGTTAGTAGCAATTGGATGCAGGACGCACAAAATAGGGACAGATGGAAAAGACTGAGGGAGACCTATGTCCAGCAGTGGACTCGCATGGGTTGAAGATGATGATGATGACACCAGTCGAACATTTTTGTATTTGAAACGTTTGTAAGAGCCGGCCTAGCGGCCCATTCGGGCAGCGGCCCATCGGGCTTTGCCCGATTGCCCGACTGCCCAATCCAGGCCTAAAGATCCTCTTATGTTCCTAAACCAACGATGTATCGCACTTATTGAAAAAGAGGTGTTTGTTTTTAATCCCATTAAAAATGTATTTTTTGTCTCTCTCTAACAAATGAGTTATGTCTCACCCTCAAATGGATATCGCTGACTACAACATATTATTGGGACCTGCTTACATTGCTTAATTCATTCACATAAAAACAATTGTAAATGTAGTTTGCAGTTCAGTCCGATCAAATCAGTTGCTGCTGCAAGCTATCTCGCTTTCGCTGTAAATTTAGAAAATAAATCTTTTTAAAAACGGATCGCCCGGTTGTCGTCATTTAACTGGCGCAGTCGGTAGGATATAGACAGATATTGATTTGTGCATCGCATCTGTGCGGATCAGTGTTCGGAATTTCGAAAATCGTGACTTTTGGAACTGTCTATAACAAAAAGACCTTCGTTTCGTTGAGGTGTCGGAGTGTTCAGAGTGGCTTCTCGAAATTCAGAAAACCCAATCCATCGAGGAACTGTTCACCGGCCCAATACAATTCGATAGTGTCGGATAAGGAAGTGCATCGTCCTTTTCGCAAGGAGTTTTTGGAGATCCAGACTACATCGCTGGATATTTGGAGGCTTCTTATAATTAGAGATGACCACGCGCATCCTGTTGCTTTGCTTGTGAATACTTTTGATTTCTTTTATGTATTGTACAATTGCATATGTCGGTCGACGATTTAACTAATATTTTGGAAAATTTGAATATTGATACTTGCACTGATTCTGACCCAAATAACCCAACATTAACATTATCATAAGCTTGCAATAATTTGATCGAAACCAATAACGTAGAAAATATTTTTGAAGAAGGAGAAATAATGGCTAACCCTCCTCGGGCAGACGTAAACCAATTCAAACCCGAGTACCTATCTTGTGTTCCAACATTTGACGGTAACGCAATGGAGCAAAATCGCTATTTAGCAATTTGTGAAACTATTATCACTCAATTTTACGATACGGCTAATCCAGCCAACTTTCAAAATATTTACTTATTGAATTCCTTGATCGGCAAACCAACCGGAAATGCTAGATTAGTAGTTAATATTCAGAACGTAAAAACGTGGGCTGAACCAAAAGATGCACTCTATAGAAATTTCGCTGATAGACGCGATGAAAGTTGCCTCACCAGAGATTTGGTAATGTTGAAACAATCTGCCAATTAATCTGCATTTTTTTATGATAAATGTCTCGGACTTTTGAACCTATTGTGCAATTATACATATACACGCGCACGAAGAAGGGGCTAATGCAACCATGAAACGTAATCTTTACCAAAATTTGGCTTTGAAAAAGTTTTTATCAGGGTTACGTGAACCCTTAGAAACGACAATTCGCTGCATGAAGCCAAATAATTTGACAGAAGCTCTGCAAATGGTTATACAGGAACAAAATGTCAACTATCACCAAAACTCCGCATCGAGCCAGATAACGAACCAAAAAAAATCACCGAAATTCCATGACCATTCGCTGAAACCACCTAATCACTTGCCGAATGGACATTTTACAAACAATCAAACCTTTCAGAGACCTCAATCGTTCCAACCGAGACCAAATTTCAGTAATTACAATCAGAATAGAAATTTTCCTAGTCAACCAATACCGTATAGGTCAAACCCCTCATTTTAAACAACCTCGTTTCTTCTGAAACGCACAAGTTTTCGGTCAGTCAAGACCCCAACAAAATGAGTTCAAACCGGACCCAACTAAGCTATTACCGAAACCAACTCCGATGAGCACCAGAACTAGCAACACGTTTAGACCAAATACTTCATTTTTCCAACAACAACCGAATCCGAACCATCCCAAGTACACTTTCGAAGAACTTTACAATACAAAACTTGATGTCGGATCCGAAGTTAATGCCAATTTGGAACCTGAGAATTATGAATCGTCTCTCGAGGACACCGGAGCATATTCTCAAGACCAATACGAAGAATTCTCTCGAGAAAATCAATTTGGAAATTTTCAAGAGGACCAACAAGAAGACCCCGCGACCTAACAAGCAACATCATATCCCTTAACCTATCAAATTCTAACGAGTTGCCTTTCATCGTCTTTCCAGAATATAATTTGAAACTATTGATTGATTCTGGATCTACAAAATCTTTTATCAACCCAGAAATAGCGTTTAAAATGCTTCCAAATTCAATCAAACGAGACCCCTTTATCGTTTCCACTGTTTTTCAGAAGTCCGCTCACCAGTATAGTGTAACGATACCATCATCTAAAATATTTCTTTTAGAAAATCCACTTAAACTTAAATTTTTCATGTTCAAATTTTCGTTTCCAACGGACTTATCGGAATAGATAACTTGAAATTGCTTCAGGTCACTTTGGATTTTAACAACGGATTTCTCATTACATCGTTCACACAAGTTAAACTATCTTTCCACCAAACCCAGCAAGGACTTAACTGTATCACTATATCTCCTCGTTGTCAGCAAATAATAAGCGTTAAAACTAACATCAAAAATGGCGAAACAGTGATCCCTTACCAAAAGATACATAACTGTGAAATCACTGAAACATTAACAATTGCTCGCAATGGCAAAGCCATCACGTCCATTCTGAATAATACTTGCGATCCTATTACTCTAGATTTCTCAGAACCTCTGATAGTAGACGAATTCTGTAGAAAAGAACTACTTGAGATAAACCTCAATAACTTTGATGAATCCCCAAAACCTACTTTTGACCCATCGTTAATTCGAACCAACCATTTAAACGCCGGAGAAAAACATCATGATATAGGATTGTATAAAAAAAATTCGGACATTTTTTATCGCGAAGGAACCCTTTTGACGTTCACACATAAAATAAAACATCACATAAGAACTACTGACGAAAATCCAGTTTACGTTAAAAGCTACCGTTATCCGTTCATTCACAAACAAGAAGTGAAAAATCAAATTTTTAAAATGCTAAATCAAAATATCATTCGCCCCAGTAGTTCAGCATGGTCAGCACCCATCTGGGTCGTCCCCTAAAAGAAAGATGCTTCCGGCATTCAAAAGTGGATAGTTGTGATTGACTTCAGAGCACTCAACGAGAAAAGTTTGGAAGACAAGTACCCTCTTCCAAACATTACCGATCTATTGGACAAATTGGGAAAATGTCAAGATTTCTCAACTATTGACTTGGCTAGCGGATTCCATCAAATCGAAGTCAATGAATCTGATATTCCAAAAACCGCATTCAGCACTGAAAACGGACATTACGAGTTCACACGGATGTCTTTCGGGCTAAAAAATGCACCAGCCACGTTTCAGCGAGTAATGGATAACATCTTACGAGGAATCAACAACAAAAAATGTGCAGTTTATTTAGATGACATAATTGTTTATTCAAGCTCTTTACAGGAACACATAGATTAACTGACGTTTCCACTCGTTTGCGAGAATCAAATTTAAAGATACAGGTTGACAAATCGGAATTTAAAAAAAAAAGTAGCGTACCTCGGACATATTGTTACACCTGAAGGCGTAAAGCCAGACCCGGAAAAAATACACGCAATTAAAAACTACCTATTCCCTCAACAACAAAACAAATAAAAGGTTTTTTGGGCCTTTTGGGATATCACCGCCGTTTCATAGATAAATTCGCCAAATTATATTAACCAAACCATTAACCAGCTGTTTGAAAAAAGGAGCAAAAATCATTCATAACGAAGAATTTCTAAATTGTTTTCAAAAATGTAAAAACCTTTTGATCAATCAACTCATTTTGCAATATCCCGACTTTTCAAAGTCATTCAACCTAACGTGCGATGCCACCAACTTTGCGCTGGGTTGTGTCCTCAGTCAAGGACCAATAGGTCAAGTTTGCCCGTCGCATACGCGTCTAAAACATTGAACGATATACAGAGCAGAAATATTCAACAATAGAAAAAGAGTGCCTTTGTATAGTTTGGGTGACCAAACATTTTAGACCTTACTTATATGGCCGGGAATTTAATATTGTAACAGACCATAAACCGTTGCAGTGGTTGTTCTCCCTAAAAGACCCTAATTCAAAATTAGTACGTTGGCGCATAAAACTCGAAGAATTCGATTATAAAACTATCTACAAAAAGGGAAAGCTAAACACTAACGCCGATGCCTTTTCGAGAATCGAATTACACACCAGAGATAAATGAAAATTTTGATTTGGAAAAATACACAGATAAAATTTGCGACAATTTGGACAACCCCACACCTGGAACATCTCATGACATTGAGAATGATACGGCAAGCGAGAACATCGTTGATCAAATGTCAACCGTAGTAAATATAGATGAGACACCAAAATCCATTGACGACGACAATTCAGGTACAGTACACTCTAACACGACACAAGATCCCGTCGTGGGCGTACCCATTCTTGATATTGCTGTTAATTATGGTGCAAATCAAATATTCATTCAAGACGTTCTACATTCCCCGGCGAAACCAAGAATCAAAATTTTATTTGAGAAATAGCGAAGAGAGTTTGAACAAGATATTTTGGACATGACAAAACAATTTATCATTCCAGAGAAACTTAACTACGTCTATTTCGAAAACCCCGATTATTACGAACCATTTACCGAAGTAATAAGGAAAAATTTCCGATGGTCTTCAATTGATTTGAAACGTTGTCTGATTGAACTTATCGACGTCACTAACTAAGAAAACATCAAGGATATCATCAACAACTATCATGAAGGAAAATCCAACCACCGTGGCATCGATGAAACTATGCAGAAAATTAAAGATAAATATTATTGGCCAAATTTGAAAAATTCCGTAGAAACATTCATCAACGATTGTAAAATTTGTCAAGTAAGCAAGTACGAAAGACACCCGGTCAACATCAAAATGATCATAACACCTACGGCTACGCGTCCTTTCGAAATTATTCATTTGGATACCTTTACGTTAGACCAGACTAAATTCTTGACGATAATTGATAGTTTCTCGAAGTATGCTCAATCATATCCACTAAAATCTCTCACGTCAACAGAAATTGCCAATAAGCTTTTATTCTACTTTTCCCACCATAAAATCCCAAAACAGATCATCGTGGACAATGGGACAGAATTCAAAAATTCAGTTATCACAGAACTCTTATCACTGCTTAAAGTCAAAATTAACTTCTGCTCACCGCATCATCCCCAATCAAACGGATTAATTGAAAGATTACATTCCACCCTTACAGAACATATCAGGCTACTAAACAATCAGGATTTCCAAAAAACCCCTATAACTCAAAAAATGATATATGCTATCCTTGCATATAACAATTCAGTACACTCTGCGACAAAATTCAAACCTGTAGACGTAACTAGCGGACACATCACCGATGATGATCCTTTTGACATAAAAATTGAACAACTTTTACTAAACGATTATGTCAACGATCATAAAGAAAAAACCAAACTTTTGTATTCACAGATCAATTCTAAACTGTCTACTGCAAAAGAAAAATTGATCAATAAAATTAATGAAACCAGAGAAAATCCTGAAATATTCCAACCAGAACTAAAAGTATATCCCAGAAAGCATATTCGACAGAAAACTGCGGACAAATTTACTAAACCATCAACAATCATTTCTATAAATAAAAAACGCAAAACGGCAAAAACCAATTCTCACGAGAAAATCCATCTTGGTAACTTTAAACGACCGCTGAAAAATAGGTATAGTTTTTCTGACTAGGTATTTTCGTTTCCTTTCAGAATTCTTCAAATATCACTAGGATATGAAGATAGAATTACCGTGAGAAAAATAACTGACAACCCAATCCCATTGAAGTTAGGAAATGCGAGAGTTCAAGAATCCACCTACACACTTATCCATTATAATAATCTTAGCCCAGTAATACTAGAAATAAATAAGTTATACACTAAGTCATTGAACCTGACGGAAACGTTGCGGAAACACAATGAATATTATGAAGAAGCTTCAAACAATATGAAGATTTTGAAGTTCATCCAGGACAAAGTCGAAACAAAAATCCATGACATTCTACCACATCCAAAAAGAACAAAGATAGGATTAATCAATGCGATCGGATCATTCTTCAAAGCTGTTACGGGAAACCTTGACGCGAACGATGGAGAAAAGTTCGAGAAAATCATTTCCGAGTCAGAATCAAATCAAAAATATTTAAAACAAAACATTTTGATACAAAACTCAATTTCTCTTAACATGATCAAACAATTCAATAACACCGTCGGACAAATTAGTCATAACGAACAAATGTCGGAGAACAAACTAGGTCAAATCAAGCTCATAATTCAAAAAGCCACCCATCGGGAAAACTCAATTTTCATCAAAGATGTTTTCAACCAAATAATCAACAGTTATGAAGTTATCGATTCAATGTTACAGGACATCGAGAATTCCATGACTTTTGCAAAATTACAAATAGTTCACCTCAGCATCATTAAATCAAACATCCTCTATTCTGAATTACTTGAAATTCATTCAATATTTCCGGAACGGCTTGGAATTTTCAAATTTGTAAAACGGGGAAGCTTGTTGGGTATCAAAATGCGCAATTTTTCTCCAATTTAACCGTCACTGTATCTCTTATAGTTTCCGAGATCCCCATGCTGTACAGGGTGTCCCATTTTGGGTACTTTTGCGGGGTATCTCCGTTATTCTTATAGATAGAAAGTTGCGGTTTTCGCGACAGTGTGCTACTTTTTCGTGAAACTAAAGATGCCGTTAACAAAATTTTCATAGCCCTTTTAGTTTTTAAGATACAGGGCTAAACTGAAAATGTTGCATTTTAAGGTACCCCTCGTATCTAAACTATCAGATAAGTTATGGAAAATGTGAAAACTGTTTTTTTTATAATTTTTTCCGTAGAACTCGATTCTGCCTTCGGAATTAGTATACAGGGTCAGGTCAAAAAAATATCGGACCCAACTTTATTATTTTAAATGGAACACCCTGTATATATATAGTCCATAAGATTTGTCTTTTCTTTACCTTTTTAAAAATATATAAAAGTATGCACTTTGAAAAAAATAAAATTTTTAGCCTATAACTTTTTGACCTGACGCTGTATACAAATTCCGAAGGCAAAATCGAAAGTTATATACTTTTCCCGTGGAACTCGATTCTGCCTTCGGAATTTGTATACAAGGTCAGGTCAAAAAGTTATAGGCTAAAAATTTTTTTTTAAAAGTGCATACTCTTATATATTTTTGAAAAAGTAGAGAAAAGACAAATCTTATGGACTATAAATATACAGGGTGTTCCATTTAAAAAAATAAAGTTGGGTCCGATAACTTTTTGACCTGACCCTGTATACTAATTCCGAAGGCAGAATCGAGTTCTACGGGAAAAGTTATATAAGAAACAGATTTCACATTTTCCATAACTTATCTGATAGTTTAGATACTAGGGGTACCTTAAAATGCAACATTTTCAGTTTAGCCCTGTATCTTGAAAACGAAAAAAGCTATGAACATTTTGTCAACGGCATCTTCAGTTTCACGAAAAAGTAGCACACTGTCGCGAAAACCGCAACTTTCTATCTATAAGAATAACGGAGATACCCCGCAAAAGTACCCAAAATGGGACACCCTGTACATCCTTATCTTGGACACACTGTATACACTCATATTTTATCAAGTCAAGACGGATATGGAAAGCATCATGAACTTTCGCGATGGTCACTGTAATTTCAATGGATAAAAATCCATAATAATATAATGATGATGGATGTTATACACATTCAAAACATCCAACTCAACCGCACTTTTCAGGCCTGATTATTTCAAATACCAATTAGATCATTTTGAATTTAATTGAATTGAGTGAAGAAGAGATTAAAAATTTGAATACGCGCATTTTGTGGGACCCAGAAACGAAAAATGAGAAGTTTTGGTGTGATTTGGATTCATTCTCTGATCAGGATCATTCAATATTTCCAGTTCAGAACACGTTTTATTATCACAATCATTGTTTGCCCTTATCCTACTTCTCCTGTCCTATCATCATCACTGTCAATCAAATCAATTAATGCTTTATTACCATGAAAAATGTTACATTTCATCGGTAAAGTAAAAAAAAAATACAAACCATCAGCATCATAAAATACCGATGGTCAAGGATTAAGACTACTAAAACCAAGTTAATTATATTATTATATACTAATATAATATGATATGTTAATATTAATTATATTACTTATAATTAAAAATATAATTATTAATTATATTATTATGTAACAATCCATAATAATTTAATAATAATGGATGTTATCCATCCATACACATTCAAAACCTCCAACTCAACCGCATTTTTCAGGCCTGATGATATCAAATATTATCAAATACCAATTAGATCATTTTGAATGAATAATCGCTTTAGTTAAATCAAACAATATACACTGTTATCAATGAAGGGGCATGCATGTGTAAATACTGAACTCATCTTTTATAAAGTCAAGACGGATATGGAAAGCATCATGAACTTTAAGTTTTGGTGTGATTTGGATTCATTCTCTGATAAGGATCATATAATATTTCCAGTTCCAGTACAGAACTCGTTTTATCATCACAATCATTGTTTGCCCTTATCCTTATCCTACATCACTGTCAATCAAATCAAATAATGCTTTATAAGCATGAAAAATGTTACAATTTATCGGTAAAGTAAAAAAAAAAGACAAACCATCAGCATTATAAAATACCAATGGTCAAGGATTAAAACTAAGAAGTGTCAGTGTGTATTTTTTGATAGCTCCGGCTAATATTGCGAAAAAAAGTGTTTAAAAGGCTTATTCAATTAAGTGAAAGCTATCAAGAGCGAGAGGAACCATCAGAGATGGTGCGGAAGAAGAAGCGCGGCCGTGATGTCGCATCTGAGGCGTCGAGTGACGCTGGAAAGTCTCCAGCCGTGGATGAAGAGCGAGAATGCTCAAGGAGTCCTTTGCGACGTCAAAGGTCTCCAACTACTATTTCTCATACTAAAAACGAATCTTTTTCAGGTAGCAGGAGAGCTATCGAGGCTGGGAGTGACAAAGGTGACATTCCGGTCATCCGGATTAAAAAACCCAAAACTAATACTTCACAGAAGCCTGGCGGCTCTGGAGTTAATAATTTCGAAGAACTAAGCAATAAAATGAATATTTTTCAGGCCCAGATGAACAAATTGGAAAAGTCTTTAGCTGTCAAGGACCGCAAGATCTCCGAGCTTCAGACTCACATCTCAAGCATACAGGAGCGGTACGACTTTGTGGAAAAGAAAGACAGGGTAAGTGCATTCCCACCACTATCTTTGTTGCCTGTTCCAATATCAAATGCGTGTTCTGGGGCCCCTTTGGCCCCAAATTCTGACAATGTCACTTTGACAACGTCAGTGTCATCTAACCCAACTTTGACTAACCAACCTAAAAGTGACAACAAACGTGAAATAATCACGAATACGACTGTACGCCCTAAACAATCGACTACAAAGACTATGAACGATACGGACAAGACAGCTAAGGTACCCCCTGTCGTCCTGACGTCAAACTTGTCCGAGTGGAGCAAAGTTAACTCGGATTTATAGTCTAAGAGCCCGGTCGATTTATATACCTTGAAGCCCTTACCGATTCTAATGTAGCAAAACCGATTAATCATGAAAGCATATCCCTCAAACGCCAACGGTGCCTGTGCAAATCCTGCCGGAAGCAATTTATGTTAATTAATCTTCAGATGCGTTTTTTTCCGATAACAATCTTTTCTCCCTTGCCGCCTCAAAACTGCAGTGGAGTGTGCAATTAGATGAATACTATGAGAAAATCTCACGGTGCCGGGTCGTAACTTGCGGCAACCCTAGGCCCGTGGCCAGAAAGAGGATGAAAAAAGGAGTTATGTACCTTTTCCTCCTTGCCGAGAAAACCTATTACAAAAATTATAGATAGGAACTAGAAGATTAAAAAAAACGAACGGTGCCGACTTTCACGTTGCCGGAAATACTTGGCACCGTAGACTAAAGAGGCGCACGCGAACGAATTTTTCGTGTAAAAGGTGAGGTTTATAAAGCGTACATAGCAGGAGCACTGCGAATTCTTCACTTCGAAAGATTTATGGAAGAAAGTCATGTCGATGAAACATTGTTGATCGCTGATATAGAGGCGACGATGAGCAAACCTTGCGAACCCCGAGGAATACCTGACATTTCACCTAATCTGAAAGATGTGTTAACAAAATACAAGATGTTTTGTAACTCCACTTTGAATGAAGATCACGGTAAGACGGCACAATTTTACATGCAGTACGTGCAAATGGTCGAATCCTTCTTCCGCTTTTCAAGAAGTATCCGTTCCAGTGACTTTGAATTGTATGTGGATTCCATTTACGAGATGAGTAATTTGTTCTTTATATTCAACCAGACCAATTACGCTAGATGGTCGATTAGTTACGTTTCCGATTTGTTGAATCTCCAGTTGACAGAGTCAGATCTGATTCGTCAATTTTTAAGGGGAGCTTTCGGCATCAAGAGAACCAAGGGAAATTTTGCTCGAGCTTCTATCGACCTGACTCAAGAGGGGACTGTGAATGCCGATGCTGAAAATTCTCTGACGGGAATTACGCATTTTACAAATTCAATATCCGCGAGGCAGCGATGGACCCTCAGTCATAGCATGCGAACAACTGTCATTTCTAAGTTGCTAGAGACTGTCGGAATCACTCGAAAAGATGACTTTTCATATAATTTAAGAAAGCCAGACTTGAAAAGTGTGTTCAAGTTGTGTTCTTCGTGTGTTCAAGGCAAGAGTGAATCGGATTCTTAAAGAAAAGGCCTACTACGATACCACTGAATTCTATGCCGATGATTTATCTTAATAGATATTATTGTGATATAATTAGGATAATTTCATGTTCCGATTATACAGTTCGTCCTTCCGTTGGAGATTTTTGATTTTGTATTTGTGTTATTATTTATTTATTTGTGTATTTGTTGTGTTATTATTTTAGTAATTAATTTGTCCTCCTTGTATTCACTTTACTTATCAACTTGGCTTTGTTACAAATATTCTATATTTCAAACAATAAAGCAATTTTGATTTGATTTGATTTGAAAAAGATAGGAAAGCTCTGCAACGTATTATCGAAAGCATGAAAAGTCACATTAATCCTTTCAATTCGACTATCGAGTCATCTGGTTTATGCAATATCGTCACCGGTAGAGAAGCATCATCCACCGTTGCTGATTTTTTGCTGAGCATCAACGAACACGGAAACACAAAAAAAAACAGTTCGTGGAAGATTGCGAAATTGATGAAATACGTTTCGACAAACCAATCAAACGTACTCATATTCTGAATTTCGCATCTGATTGCCTCAAGAAGTCGCAAAAAAGTTAAGACAGCGATAAGCAGGCCTTGATCAAAATGGAAAGGGATATATTCGGCCGATTGCTTGGAATTGCACTCGAAAAAAAAATTGGCATGGAAGTTTGTTAATCATATCCACTAGCTCCTGCTCCTCCATCTCTTTGTCAGTACTCAGGCGAAATGCACAAGACCGATAAGTCAGCATTCGGTAAAGCTTTACGATCAAAAATAACGTCTTTGCCGCCAAGCTGTGTCGATATTGATGTTATTGATGGCTTTTATTTTATGCATTTGTGCGGTGCATCGCTTCCTCAAACTTTCGAAAAGATTGCAGAGTCAGTTTTGATCAAAATATGCAATACAGGCGCGACAGAGATTCATCTAATTTTTGACAGGTATTTTTCTCCATTTATCAAGGACTGGGAACGAAAGAACCGGGACGAGATCGACGTATCGTACAAGATCATGGGTCCAAAACAGACGAGACCAAATGATTTTTTGAAAAGTTTGAGAAACAAAAAGTTCAAACAAGCTATCGTCCAATTTTTCTCGGAATATTGGTCCAACGACGCGGTAGCTGTGATTTTGAAAAAAAAAAGTTTTTTTGACGGTCGAAGAAAAGTGTTTCTCATCCCATGGTGGGCAATGTCGTTCTCAAATCCGAAGAAGAAGAATTCTTTTGCATGCACGAGGAAGCTGACACAAGAGTCATCTTTCACATTTCCAAATTTAAGCCAGGTATGAGAGTTACAGTGAAAGCTACCGATACTGACGTACTCATTTTGCTTTTGAGTCACATCAACAGTCTTCCAAGTTTGAAAATATGTATGGCAGGAACAGTCGGGAAAAAGCAAGATCAGGATTGCGTTGATTGTACTTCGTTAGCCAAAAGATTGGGACCGTTATTGTGTAATGCTTTGCTAGGATTCCATGCCTTTACCGGAAGCGACTATACTGCAGCTTTTTACCTCAAAGGCAAAGTGAGGCCTTTCAACAATTTAGAAAAAAGCGAGTCATTCCAGAGGGTATTCGGATCTTTGACGGAACTATCTGATATTGATGTCCCTGAAAAAATTGACAAACTGCAAGAATTCACGTCATCCATGTACTCAGTCCGAAATTGCAGTGACGTAAATACTGCGGAGTCTATAATATTTCACAAAACTTTTTCGAGCAAAAAAGGCAAAGAGAAGCTTATCAAGAAAATCAGAGGTTTTGATTCTTGCACGATTGCGCCTTGTTTCAAATCGTTAAAGCAAAACATTTTAAGAACCATATTTGTCACTGCGATGTGGAAGAATGCGACGAAATCAGTATGTATAGAGTTCCGTCCCGAACATTATGGGTGGGAGATGAAAGAAATATTGGAACCCGTTTGGTTCGAGGGAGATCCAACTCCCCTGAGTGTGGAAGATATTTTGAGAAGCGATTCTCCCGAAGATGATTTAAATGAGGTTTGCGATGATGTGGATGACTCGCAGAGTAGTTTCGACTCGGAAGGGGAATATATCTGAGGTACAGAGTGTCTTCGCAATTATTGTCTCCGCAAATGTTTCGAATTATCGTTTTTAATAAAAGTTATTCAATTTGAATTAAATAAAATGTTCAACCAGATTTTGTTTTTACATTGACAAATTAGGCACCCTAATCAACCTTCTTCCATTTCCCGCTTTTCCCCAACATGAATCAACGTATTCAATATATGTTATTGTATTACAGTAGTCTCTTTGGGGCGACTAATAACAGGTTTGTGGAGTGATAAGTTTGATATAGTCAAGAAAAAAATCAAAAAATAGATAACTTTTGCGCGTGCTTTGATCTACGGTGCCGATTATTTCCGGCAACCTGAGACTCGGCACCGTTGGTTTTTCTTATTCGTCTAGTTCCTATCTATAATTTTTGTGATAGATTTTTTCGTCAAGGAGGAAAAGGTACATAACTCCTTTTTTCATCCTCTTTTTGGCCGCGGTGCCTAGGGTTGCGGCATGTTACGACCCGGCACCGTGAGAGTTTCTAATAGTATTCATCTAATTGCACACTACACTGCAGTTTTGAAGCGGCAAGGAAGAAAAGGTTTGTTATGGGAGAAAATGCATCTGAAGATTAATTAACATAAATTGCTTCCGGCAGGATTTGCGCAGGCAGTGTTGGCCTTTGGGGGATATGCTTTCATGATGAATCGGTTATACTACATTAGAATCAGTAAGGGCTTGAAGGTATATAAATCGACCGGGCTCTCCGACTATTATGTGGTCAAAAGATTTCGATTCCTAGTGGGAAAATTAGGAATCATAAATTCAGCTCCGGGATTGAAATTCAGCCCGTCAGCCCCGATCAGCATCGTGAATTGACACGATTCTTCAAGAGCCGTGGTATGCAGTATCATACCCGGTTTCTTGAAGAGGAAAAGAGGGCGAACCTTGTAGTCCGGGGGTTGAATACAAAGATCTCGATTGACGACATAAAGACCGAGTTGACTGACAAGGGGTATAAAGTCTTTAGCATTTACTGGCTGAAAAAGGGCTATGCCAAACAATTCCTCACGGGACTAGTCAAAGTGTTGACCGATTTTGTGTCGGCTGAGAAATTATTGAAGGAGACATTTCTCCAGCATCTTTCAATCGCAGTCGAGTACCAAAAGGTACAGCCGGGATTCCTGCTGCAGTGCCACAACTGTCAGAATTTTGGCCACTCTATGAGTTCCTGTAATAGTGATCCAAGGTGCCATAAATGCGCCGGGGATCACTATTATAGAGACTGCAATAATTATACGCCGCTGGTGTGTTGCCATTGCGAGGGGAGGCATGCTGCCAGTTACTCTAAGTGCCCCAAAAATCCTAACTACTTGAGAAAACTCGAGTTGATGTCTTTGGCAGAGACATCTGCGAACAACGATTCGTATAAGCGCCAACTAACTGCGAGTGCATATGCTCAACCTCGAAATGTGCCTCCTCATTTTCCTGCGATCAATCATCCCACTGTGGCCGATATTGTTCGCGGGAAAACCACTCCCAACATCGGTGTGAATCGGGCCGTTGATTCTGGTCTGATCAGTCCTAAACCAACCATCAATCCTACTTCTGATACCGATGTTATCTTTAGACGTATTTTGGACCGATTTGACTCTTTTGATCGTCAAATAAATTTAATAAAAACATCGATTGATGACATCAACACCAAACAAAATTCGCTACAGTCTAACTTTTTAGAATTGTCAGCCAGAGTTGATGGTCTGGTTTGCAGCGATGGTGAGGAAATGGAAGAAGGAGATGCGCAGTCCGAGGCTGCACATTCAAATTCGTCTAGGGCTGTGTCACCTCGCAATGAGTAGTACACCAAGTCCGGACTACCAGTTTTTTGGCTTAAAAATTTTGTCTTGGAATGCGAATGGTATGCAAAACAAAAGTTTTGAATTGTAAAATTTTATTTTAGAATCCAAATTCGATGTGGTGGCATTGCAGGAGACGTTTTTTAAAACAAGCTCTAAATTCTCAGTCCCGAATTATTCGGTCTACAGGAATGATGGGCCACCACTGGTGGTGGAACTGCCATTCTTGTAAGAAAAGGAATAGTTCATAAGCAAATTCAAATGAACCAAAATTGTTCAATTGAACATTCGGCCATTCAAATTTCTACTCAAAATTTAACTTTTGTTTTACTTTCGGTATACAAAAGTCCTAGTGTCAAAATTTTGAACTCAGATTTAGATACTATTTTCAAGATTTCTCCACTACCAATTTTAGCAGTTGGTGATTTCAACTGCAAGCACGTTCCGTGGGGTTGCTCGAAAAACAACGCTTCCGGCAACAAATTATACAAATATTGTTTGTATAATCCAGTCGAAATTTTAGCTCCACCCACTCCAACTCATTTTTCCAGTTGTAGTGATACAGCCGAAATTCTAGACCTTTGTGCCACATCTAAATTCAGGCCGCATATTAAAATAACCAGTCTTAATGAACTATCTTCAGACCACAATCCTATCGAAATAATACTGAGCCAGGTAGAACTGGAGAAACTATCAAATTATAGAAAGGTGGTAAACTATCAAAAATTCTCAAATTTAGCATCAGCGACCAAGTTTGACGGTAGACCCTTGAGGTCGAAGAGGGAGATCGATGTCGCCATCTCCGAGTTCACAGGGCTCATCGAAGAGAACATGGAGAAATCAACCTTTCGAGTACCTCTAAATTCTACCAACATTTTCGACCTACCTCTGAATATTAGATTCTTGATTCGGAAGCGTAATCGGATTAAGCGTAGTGCCTATCGTCATGATAATCATGACGATAGAAGACTCGCTAATCGGATTACGAATAAGATCAAGAATCTAATATTTAAGTACAAAAACGACAGATTCCGGGACTATCTTTCGAGCCTTACCGCTGAGGAATCGGGGGAGTTCTGGAGGCTGTCGTCAAAATTTACGGGCAAAACCACGAACCGTGTAGTGCCTTCAATAATCGATGACAATGGTGTCATGCATTTTGACAATAGCGCTAAAACTGAGATTTTTACGAAATCACTTTGAAAACAATTTTCTGTCAACAGCGACTTGGGTAATGCAAGAATTGATGTCAAAGTCAATGACTGCATTCAGGATTTGGAGATTGATAAAGTTTGCAGGTTTATTGACAATAAATCTGGAAAATTTGTCCAGGCTCGCGACGAGGATTTGATAACTCCGGAAGAAATTTCGGAGCATATTAAATTCTCTAAATCCCGGACAGCCCCAGGAGTGGATAACATTGGAAACAAAATTCTCAAAAACCTACCCAAGAATTACTTGACATTTTTGGCGAATATTTTTAATTCATGCCTTCAGCCAAACTATTTTCCTTCCACTTGGAAGTTGTCCAATGTTATTTTGATTCCGAAAAAAGGGAAAGATTTATCAGTTGCGGCTAATTACCGGCCTATTTCATTACTGTCATCACTTGGGAAGCTTTTGGAGAAATTTATTTTCTCCAGACTCCGGAACTATTATTGTGAAAAGCATGACGTCATTCCCAAATTTCAATTTGGGTTTACGTCAAACCATGGTACAGAACTCCAAATTGTCAGATTAGTCGAGGGTCTCACTAGAGGGACTCAGGCCGGAAAAGTTTCCGGTTTGGTATCCATTGACGTGGAGAAGGCCTTCGATAAAGTCTGGCATGACGGTCTTCTGTACAAGATGGTAATGCTTGGTTTTCCACTCAATATTATCCAGATGATCAAAAGCTTCTTAAGTGATAGATATTTTCGAGTTCGAGTGAACGACTCATTTTCAAATTTTTTCCAAATTAAAGCTGGCGTCCCCCAGGGCGCAGTTTTAAGTCCGATTCTTTATAATATCTATACCCATGATATTCCCAAGTACCCAACCACGAATCTTTTCCTTTTCGCGGATGATACACTTCTGACGGCTACTCATTCAAGTGGTTGTGTTGTCAGAAATAGGTTGCAAAATCATTTGAATCTGCTTATGAAGTATTTCAACACTTGGCGTATACGACTCAACGTACAAAAGACTCAGACGCTATTTGTGGAGCAGTCGAACCATCCTACCTACCCACCTAAACTAAGACTTTACGACACACCAATTGATTGGGGGAAAACCCTCAAATATCTTGGTGTAACACTAGACCGTCGACTATCCTGGAACACGCATTTGAACGATAAGCTTAGAGCGGCCAACCAAGCTTATTGTGCAGACATGACTCAAAATTAAACATACGCAACAAACTTTTATTATACAAGACCATCATTCGACCCAAAATTACTTACGCTCTTGGAGCATTCTATCTGAATAAATCCAACATCAAGAAACTACAGACGTACCAAAACAAAATTCTCAGGCGATTGGAACAGACACCCTGGTATGTGAGGAATCACGATATCCATTCCGACAACAAAGTCGTACCAGTGCATCATGTGGTCCTTGATGGCTATTTTAGGCTTCTAAATTCTATTCATCATCATTTGAATCCATTAATTCAAAAATTAATGGACTTTAAGCGATTCAAAAATCGACGATCAAAATTCAAAAATTTTTGGTACAAGCGTGTCACTTTTGTCAAGTCCAGCCTCGGTATGCACTACATACCTCCTCCACCTCCCTTTCCAACCACTGAATAAAAAATCTTGAATAAAAATTTCATTTCAGGCATCTGCACATTAACAAAAAACTTTAATAAAAAATCTTTAATAAAAATTTCATTTTCAACTTTTCAAAATTTTCAACAAAAATTCTTCCTTTTTCTATCTTCTTGCAGTTTGTGCTGTTTACCCAAAAACAGCACACAACATGTGAAAATTAAGCAGCCTCTGAGGCGAAGCCCAATATGATTTTCAGGGAAAAAGTCCATCAAGGAACTAGTCCCGGATTCGAAACATAGAAGACCTAGGATTAAAACTAAGACTAAAACCAAGTACACGAATAAATAAATTGAAGATACGTGATCCAAAAAGACAATGAAAGAAATACAAAAATGAGTACAAAAAACAAAAAAAAACAACACAGGCAAGCATTAGAACAGGTTCATAAGGGTGAAAAACCAGAAAAACACTATACACACTACACTTCCTGTACCTTTTACTCCCACTCCTGTCCCTGGTTTTTGACTTATCTACTATGCTTCTTTTTTATTAGAATGAGGATGGTTGAGTACACATTAGGTAGTATTGAAAGAAGAATTTTGTATAACGTGTATGTCGTAATGTATAACTTTAGCAAAGCGCTTTCGGTGAAACCACCTTCATCAGTGTCTTTCTACAAGAAACACAATATGTCAGGAATACAAAAATTAAATGGTGTTAACTTACATCTTCGAATATTGAACCACTAGAAGCATAAACAAACAATGTTGTGTGAGTCGAACATGTCAATGTAAACATGGGGGGAAAGTGGAAAAGCAAGCTCCTTGTTTGCCATATTCACTTCCTTGAAATACCTTTCACCAGATTTTCTGTCACCAATTCAATAACAATGACTTGAAGTTCACTAGGATCAAGTTAATGTATTTCTCTTCCATATTCAAGGAGTGTGTAGCCTTTTTTCATCGCTACTACAACTTCTTGTTGATTAATCTAATGATTTTCCTTCATCTTTTACACTTAAAAGTTGATAAGAGGAATTTTTATCACAAACGGAAACGTTGGGCACAATCGAGCTATTTGAAATGCGTTGCCATGACGGTGATAGATGCTTCAAAGTGACGGTTGTCATTTTCCAGTTGAAAATGATTTATTTGTGCTCGAGAAGAGGATTTAGTGTGGCAATTATAAAAAAAAAGTGCTGTGTTTGTGAAGCTTCTTCTGTCTTCATGGACGGTTGGATTGTAGAGATCTTATCACAAATGTGTCAAAATAACATATATAAACAAGAACAAAAATAGAATGTTATCGACTCAAACAAATCGTGTATGTTCGGGGTGCTTTGCTTGTTCTAGTGATTCAATGTTCTAAGACTTACATATAGTCAAAAGAACATAATACTGAGCGAACTGCACAAACAGGTACATAGATACATGAAACATAAATCAATTAACATCCACTTTGAAACAATCAAAATAAAAACAAATCGAAATCGAAGATCGAAGTAAGGTTCTGAGGTTATGTCAAGTTTAGAACCGCCAACCGCACGAGTAGCTGCTACAATTTGACAACATCCCCGGGGGCTGATAAAGATCATCTCATCTTTTAATTCTTTTTTATTGTTTTTATGGGATTTGTGATTCACTGATTATTTTCGATACCTTGGCAAATTCATTCTTGATTACCAGAGGCGTACGATTTTGCATGCTGTTTTCTAGTGAAGCAATTTTTTTTTATCAAGAATTAATCTAATTTTTTTTTCCAATTTCTGATTGTTTTGTCCCCTTGTCAACCACATTCTGTATTTGACAGTGACAAAAAATCATCAAGATGTTAAGAGTTAAATGTGAAATTCTTGGGAGTGACTTTTAAAAAATAATATTTATTGGTGACAAGCGTTAAGTACATGTAATACGGTTAAAAGCAGAATATAGTGTGTCGATTATGGAGAGGAACTCATATTTATATCCTAAGAAATGCTTATTCTACACTTTAAAATCATAAAGACGTAGTATATAGAACAATAGACAATGGGGTGATTCAGCGGTAATGGTCACATAACTTCTCCCACCGATGATGAAAACAACGGGTTCACCAGGTTGTTTTCAGGAAATCTTCTGGATCTGGGCTTCATCTCTACGTTGAGTGGTTCTTGACTTGTATGACCTCGAGACAGTGGTAGGCATGGACACAAGGGTTGTTTCTTCAGGCATCTCCAGAGAATGTATGCTAATAGCAGTACAAAACATAGGATGATTGTGGAACTGAAAGTTGATGTGAGTGTCCATCGCATGGGGTTGATTTCTGGTCTTGGTTCAAGATTGTTAGCTTGATCTTGAAGTGACTTGATCTTGTCGAAATCAATAGATTCCAAGACGATTGACTTCTGCGATGTGGATTGGTCTTCTTCTTCGAATTGGATTTGGGGTAGTTTGAATGGACTACCTTGAAGAAGGTCTTCATTATTGATGAAGTGGAGGTCGTCAATTTGAATTTCGCACTTGTATGGAATTTTTATTAAACTTGGATGCTGGATGAAGTTGATTTCTCTTCTTCCACAAGTTTGGTGCATCTTGAGAGACTTGTTGGTGGGTATGGCCAGTACGTATTGATTGTCGATGTCTTGAATTATTGGAGTTGTGATTTGTACTCGGAGAGTTTGACATCTTGACTTTTCGGCTTGCTGAATGAGGCTGACTGCACAATCTTCTTTGAATGGTCTCAGATGATCATGGCAGATATAAGTGTCTTCTACCATTGGGCATGGTTCTGCTTCATATTGCGAAAGGTGTGTACCAAGTATAAGGTAGGAAAGGGTAGGAACAATTATTGATTGATTGATTGGAATTGGATAGAGACAAAAGATTTCGAATTTTTCGTTTTGTACTATTGGAAAGTGAATTGCAAAAACTAGTTTTGATTTTGAAAATTTCACTTGAAGTGCTGTGACTTAATAGTAATAATTTAAGTCTTTGAAATGAATTATGTTGTCCTCGCCATACAGGCTTTTTGATTTTGAAATTATGTTTCCTAATTCTGACGCAGATATTACAGTGGTATCACCCGTATTCACCATGAACTCATGTAACCAGCTGTTAGCTAACACGCTGTTAAGACTAAACAGTCTGTCTTGAACATTTCCTATCCACCATTCAAAATCATTTTCCTGTTAACAGACAGAGAGTTAAACCAATATCCCTAGAATTTATATGTTGTTGCACCTTCTTTAGCTAGCTTCACTACGTTACACATAACCTCAAAATCAGAAATCATATGGTTTTGAAAGAAAACAAACGACAAAAATCAAAACAATTATTAGTAGTATGAGTACCAAAAAAAGATCATTAAACTTTTCTCTCCGAGAAAAGGAGATTCTCATTTGGTTGGTGAAAAAATATTTCCACATTTTGGAAAATAAAAAGACCAATGCTGTTTTTAACAAGCAAAAAAATGAGACTTGGGAACAAGTGTGCATCGAATATAATAGTCTACAAACGACAGGTCTCAGAACTGCTGCTCAGCTAAAGAGCAATTACGAGCAGATGAAGAACATTGCCAAACAACATAAAGCTGATGATAAGGTGAGTTGTATTGTTTATATGTGTAGGGATCCAAATTGAATGGAAATTCGATTTCAGGTACAATCACTTCAGACAGGAGGAGGCATATTTATTCCAAAAAGTACTACCCTCGATGATAAAATTTTGGCTTTGATAAAAGATAATTATTTCTCCATTCCAAATCAATATGATAGCAACAATGTTTTGGAAATTCCAGCAGAAAACACGGGCTCCATGGAAGAAGGAGTGATATTAGAAGATATAAACTCGACAATTTCCAAGACTACTGGTGATGAGTCGATTAATAACCAAGCCAATATTATCTATATCTATGAAGATGGTGACAATTCGAGTAAAAAAGAATCCTGGTTAGATAGCATAAATAATGGAGAAAATGAACCAATATTGGCAATTTCAACTCCAAAACAGACTAGACCTTATCAAGATGGTCTAGAGAATAAGGGACATGATACAGAAGGTCAGTTTTTGAAAAGAAAAAGGAATCACCAAGGGAAACATGATAAAAATGGAGAAGACAGTGTTGGTATTGGATATGATGAGAAAGGTTGAAGAGGAAAAACTAAAAGGAAAGATACTTGATAACGAAATGAAAGAAATAATCAAGGAAAAAGAAATTGATAGAATTGAGAGCTAAAAGAGTCCAGTATTCAAATATATAAATATTACTGAATACTTTTTTTATTCGTGTTATATTTCAAGTGTGATTCTCCAAAGATTATTTTTAAGTTGAAAGAGAAGAAGAGATTTTTGTTGCCAGTATATTTTGTTATTATTTTATATTATCCATCAACAGTATTATTTTTTAGTTTTGATTTTTATAAACAGGTTTATTTGCAAAATAAAGTTTTGTTTGTTGTATTATGAATTTATTCAAATCTTGGAATAAATCAGGGTGGTTACAATTTTAAAATGAATACACATAATAATTTAATAAGTACATAATGGAAAAAAAGAGAAAATAATATATTTTATACCTACCAATTCCTTGACCAATTACTCATTCTACGGAGTGAAATCTTCTAAAAATCTCACCACATATTCCTGAGGACGAAATAAGTCGGTTTAACGTAACCTACTTTATTGCTCCGTTTCCTAGACAAAGTTGTAAAAAAAAATGAATTTTTCAAAATTGTAATCATTATTTCTTAACGTAATACATTTAAAATTAGTACCTGAGTTTTTTTTGGATCCGGAACCTGGATATAGATACTTTTTCTATGTTGCCGTCAGAATTGCACTTCTGATTTAAAATGACCAAAACTTTTTTCTCGGAGTAGTTTTCCACATTTTTTGCTAAGGAAATTATTTCCTGCATATTTTTCTCTATCCATATTCAGTCTTTATTCAGGTTCCGCATTGAAAACAATCTACTGGTAACAATTTTTGAAGTTATACGTTGAAAAATGTTAATACATTTGAAGAAATTCGAATTTTATTTTTTAACCCTGATTACCGCCCTGTATCTAGAAAATGAAGTAATTTCGTAATAGGTTGCCTTGAATCAACTCATTTTGACCTCAAAAATATGTGGTGAGATTTTGTAAAGACCTGTCATAGACACCCTGTATAATATGCTGGACACTTTTGGAGCCTATTTTTTCATATAATCGTAGATATGTCCAACATTAATATACATACCTATAATAATTCTTATTATTCAAGAAAACATCATTACACATTTTTTAACAAATTTTAAAATAAGATGAGTTTATAAGATATAGGTAATTCATACGATACAAATCACAAAAAAGTATTTTCACAATAATTATTATTAATAATTAAGAGTAGTTTTCTTTTTAGAAAGAAGTGAACGTTTACCGTGATTGTTATTGTTGATATATGTTTCGAGGCAATTCATTGATTAAAAACAGTGGCAATCAAAGCATCTCGTGTTGCAAAGTTCTGAAGATTATTGCCAGGATTATGCCCTACAACTCCAATGATTTCATCTATATTGTCAGGACAATCAAGATTCAAGAACTTATCATTATTGATGATACATATATTGTGCAGCACAGCTGTAGCCACAATAACTGTACAAACAGTCTCCAATTTCAACCGCATAACCAATGACAAACAAGGAAATCGCCTCTTCCACACTCCAAAAAGTCGTTCAACAGGGTTTCTTGTTGCGATTTGAACTTTATTAAACCTGTTTTCTGGGGGAGTTTGAGGGTCTATCAATGGTGTCAGAAGATAGAGCCTGCATGGGTACCCACTATCTCCCACCAGACAATACGGAGAAGACTCTTGATTCTCAAATCTAGCCCTGATATTGGAATCATTAAAGATTGTGGTATCGTGAACACTTCCAGGCCATCTAGCCACAATGTCACAAATCTTCAGATCACTATCTGCTACAACTTGAGTATTAATGCTGAACCACTATTTGCGGTTCCTGAAGACTTCTGCGTTCTCTCCACCTGGTGACTGTATTTTAATATGAGTGCAGTCTATAGCACCTGAAAAAGAAGAAAAAAGTGTGGTTGTTGAATATAATTATGACATATTCTTATAAACAGGCATACCTACAAATAGTTTCTAGATACAACGAAAAAAAAGATACTAGATAAATATTTGATATTATTGAATAACATACCTATTATTCCAGGAAGACCAGAAGTATTGAAAAATTTCAATACTGTCTGTCTTCTCATTTCATCAGTCTGCGGCATTTTGATGAATTGGGGACGTAATGAAGCAACATTTCTAGCAAGACCGAAGACAATTCGTGACACTGTGGGCTGGGAGACATTGAAATGATCCCCAAGATTGATTTGGAACGACCCTGTTGCACAAAAACGTAGGAAAATTAATATTTGGTTTCTTTTTGTGATCGGATGGTTTCTGTTGTCTACAGGCTCTTCGATATCTTGCAGCAAATGTTCTAGTTCTTCAAATGTGGTCTTATTGATTCTGAATCTTTTTTTGAATTCAAGTCCATCCAGTTCATGAAAAAGATCATTCCTCTTCTTCACAACTCGAGCTCGTCTTATTGCAATGTCTTCATCAGAAGAACTAGACGATGAATCAAATATAATGTTGAACATTTTAATCAGTATCACTTAACACAGTAGTACACAGCCGGATAAAAAACAAAAACGATTAGTCCCAATCCCAACCCTACTTTTCCCCATAAACAGTTGGTTAATCTCTTTAACAGCCCAAAATTGCTCTGATATCTTAACAGTGGATATAACTCACTGATAACTCTTAACTGACAATGGTGAATAACAAAACAAGACTTGACATTCTGTTGAAGCTTCAAACAGATTGTTAGCATTTTACCAATCAATGGTGAATACTACGAAAGCGTAGAAAGGCCACCACACAAAATAAATTGAATTCTGACTTAATTTACGGAATTCTGTGAAATTATCTCGGAATTCTGACTTAGTTTCACGGAATTCTTTCAAATAAGTCGGAATTTTTTATTCCGACTTATTTCTACAGAATTCCGCAAATTATGTCGGAATTCTGAGATTCTGAGTTATTTCACGGAATTCCGTGAAATTATCTCAGAATTTCGACTTAATCTACGGAATTCCGTGAAATGATCTCAGAATTCCGACTTAACTTTACGGAATTCCGTGAAATGATCTCAGAATTCTGACTTAACTTCACGGAATTCCGCCAAATTATCTCAGAATTCCGACTTAATTTACGGAATTCCGTGAAATGATCTCAGAATTCCGACTTAACTTCACGGAATTCCGCCAAATTATCTCAGAATTCCGACTTAATTTACGGAATTCCGTGAAATGATCTCAGAATTCCGACTTAACTTCACGGAATTCCGCCAAATTATCTCAGAATTCCGACTTATTTTCACGGAATTCCGTGAAGTTAAGTCGGAATGTTCCGCGGGCGAGGTGGGGAAGAGGTCGTTAAAACCACAGCTGTTGGGCGTTGGGAGACAATCACGCATCACTGGATACGATATACGAAAGTACTCACATTTATCTTCCAAACAAGCCTATACGCAACAAAATCGGACAAGTCGTTTATAAGTTACAGCCACTTGAACAATTACACTTTCACTACCTTCCCCTACTCACACGAAGATCGGTACGCCAATGAGCCCTGTACCAAAAAGACGTGAAATTGTCTAGGTTTTCTAACCATGTTGATAAAGATATACCTCAATCTGAGAATTTCCGGAGAAATTTCGAATTTTAATATTTAAGCTTTGATTTCGCCCCCTAGCAGCAAAATTTCGAAGTTAGAAATATTTTCCAGCATTTTCTCGTGGCCACTTTAGTGATCATATTTTTTTTCCTGAACTTTTGGGTCCAGTAGTTTCCGAGATATGGCCGGTGGCCACCCTTGCTGGGACACCCTGTATATCTATCAAAAACTTTATGGGAAGCAATTCTACACGCTTGATGCCAGAATGAGATAGACGATGCCGCTGTTCTGTATATTTTTCGCAAGCCTGGTTCTCACGAGGCGATCTATGTTGAACGATTTTTGTTGAACAACAAAAATAGCAAGCGATTTGTGTTTTCGTTGTTGAAACGGCTTAAAACCCTGGTTCTCACGAGTCAAGTTTTATCGGTGAACTTGAAATCGCTTTGGAATTGAATGAAAATCGCTCTGTCCCGTTCTCACTAGGCGATTTTTGATGGTCAACGTTGAATCGCTGTCGAATTTAATGACAATCGTTCAATGAGAACATGCTTTCAATAGAAGTTGAACCACTTTTGTTGAACGACAAAAAGTTGCCCGGCTCTGAACTTTGAATCGGCTGGTAGTCGTAAAGCGAATTCAAAATTGTCATCGTGACAACCTCCTGTCAGAAGTTGGAGTTATCAAAATTTGTTCCGTTGAAATATTGAAAATATTGCACGAAAACAAGTTCCTAGACCATTATCAGCAACAAGAGTGCCTGTGGAATCACACCATCGATAAAAAACAAGGATGCCAAAGAAGAAGTTTTGTGAATATGGGCTTGCTCATACGTAAAGTATTTTTTTATCTAGCCTCATCTTCAATTAGTAACTCTTTTGAAATCCTCTGTAAGGTTCCTAATCGGTCCCTTCTTGAAATCCAACCTCTTAACCAAAATCTCTGTTTCTTTCTGGAAGTTTCTTTTGGCAACATTATTCTCAATTCCTGAATCAAGATATTTTTTATTTCGAGCGACAAGTTTGAACAACCTTGCTTAGAGCAATTTTCAAGTTTGACAATGTCATTCCAGTCCGATAATCGTTTCAACACGATTTTTGTTGATCAACAAAAATCGTTCAACTAAAACCGCCTCGTGAGAACCGTACTTTTAAGTCTATCTTTTCTATCGCCTGGGGACGGTCCCAAATTTTGGTGTTGGTTGCTTTAAGTGTACATTCTGGAAATCATAATTTTCATGTCGTAAATTTTTGTTTCATTTTAACTATGTCAACAGTTTTATTGTTACTGGAAAGACAAAGTCCAAACAAATTATCAATCAATTTTTGAATTTTCTGCTGCTTCACCCTGAGATTCGTAGTTTTTGTATTGCATAATAATAACCAATTTTCATGCGATTCTCATCATGTGACGAGAAACCTCTCAACATATTTTTAAAATAGATAGAGGCGCATAAAATGAATGTTCCTTGCCCCTGAGGGAAAGAAACATTCATCCCTCATAATCCATCAGTCACCCCCCTACCATTTTCATTCCCATTGGGCATCATGACCCTAGTTATTTTTCCCAAAAGTTGCAATTATAATATGATGAAGGCTAAGAAATGTTATTGAGCAATCGACCCTAAAAACTTTCAATGCAATTTAGTGGCGTTTTGGTACACGACGGTGGTAGTGGACGATGTTCGAAGCTCAGTAGTCAAATTAGCAATTTTTTGAAAATTACAGCAAATTAATCAGTCTCAAAACATCCCAGTAAAAATTTTGCAACAAACAGAAGTGTATTTTTTTTATGTAATTGATTGATATGAGTACATCAAAGCCTAATCTACAGACTGCATTGAAAACACACTGCTTATTACCATTTTATAAGATATGTCTTATTATAATATCTTATCAGGTTTTATGGTACCTACATAAATTAACACGTGAATTTGGAAAGGTCTTCTGAGATTGCGATTGCAGTAATTGCTCAGTCCTGCTCACTTTTCGTGAGTTTTCAATGATGGAAAACACGAACTGATAATCAGTTTTTCAAAAAATAATTATTTTATCTCTGCAACACTCGAGACTAGAGGACTCTGAAATAAGTATACCCAGATATTTTGCATTATTTTTTGCCAGATACGCACATTCGTGTTTAGGGGGACGATATTTTACCTAAATTTGCAATTTCCTTTAGATAAAAAGCAAAACCGCCTAGTACGTAAACCTACAAAGTTTTCTGTAACTTGGGATATACAAAATTATATACCTAGTATTGCACGTCGCTTTATTTGCACGTCTAAAAAGAATCACAACATGGAAAATAATCCACAAATCCAATGCCACAAAACAAAATATTCGTGTGATCTGCTCCATCCATCCATTTACATATCACCGGGCATTCGACTTGTCCCCTCCATTCTCCATTCGACAAAATCCCCATTCGACAATATACTTCACAGCCCCAGAGGCCCAGAGCATATTGTCGAAACTTCCGAACCCGAACGACCGTTCGTCGACAGGATGATGAACATTCGACAGTTTGAAGAGGTCCCTCAACGATTACTAGAATATTACGAACCACTGTTTTACAGATTTTCATTACTGAACTCATGTTAAGATTCTAGTGATGAAATTATCGAATTGGCAACACTGCTGACGCGAACACTATTCCGTTGCTACCAAATTATCAGATGTTAATACTATAAGTTGGGATTCCGACTTATTTTCACGGAATTCCGTAAAGTTAAGTCGGAATTCCTAGATAATTTTACGGAATTCCGTGAAATTAAGTCGGAATTCTGAGATAATTTGGCGGAATTCCGTGAAGTTAAGTCGGAATTCTGAGATCATTTCACGGAATTCCGTAAAGTTAAGTCGGAATTCTGAGATCATTTCACGGAATTCCGTAAATTAAGTCGGAATTCTGAGATAATTTCACGGAATTCCGTGAAATAAGTCGGGATCTCAGAATTCCGAGTTAATTCGCGGAATTCTGTAGAGATAAGTCGGAATCAAAAATTCCGACTTAATCCAACGAATTCCGTGAAACCAAGTCAGAATTCCGAGATGATTTCACAGAATTCCGTAAATTAAGTCGGAATTCAATTTATTTTCTGTAGTGGCCCCTCTACGCTTTCGTAGAATACGGCCATATGTGATGTGTTCAATTTAGCGAACAGGACTGCGTCTTCGAGATTGTCTAGGAAAGTGATGAGACTCTGACAGTTCAAAATGAGTTGGTGAATCGTATTGGTTACTTTGAAGAAGTTTGAGATGTTCGAAGTTTTTGCTCTCAAATCTTTTTCTAAATTTTCAACATAACTTTTTATGGAAAGTTGATTTTTGCTGAGCGTTGTGATTGACTGATTGTAGTTGTCGATCAGCTGCTTTGTTAAAGATGTTCGTAGAGCAATTTTTTTTTTATATGAATGCCGTATTCCGTAACTCATTTATTGCTTGTTCATATTTTTCACCGTCTTCTGAGTCCAAGGTTCCGAAGAGCCATTTTGAAGTTTTTCCAACAAAATTTATAAGTCCGCGTTTAGTTCTTATTGTCTGTCCATGTCAATTACGTCTGTAAGATACGTGGTTGTTAAAATTAATTTATATGCATGGTTTTTGAAGGTGTTTGGAAGTATTATACTAAGCTGAAGGGCTAGGTCAACTTCTTCTTGTTTAACATACATGCAGTATAACTTTTTAGGGTCGAGGTATTGAATGAAGAATTTGATTATTTGTTGTTCAAAATCTTGAGTTGAAAATACATTGTATCGCGTTTTAGTTTCGAAAATCGATGACTTTACTACGTGGTTATGTCTGTTTGATTTTTGATGGAAGATAATTTGATTTGAATAAGTATTCAGACAATTATCTGTTATGGGAATTTCTAAAATTTGATTTTCGTGCGAGGAATGTACTGTATCGGTATCCGAAAATGGGGGTCTAAGTTGTATATCCGAAATTATGTTCATTTTTGGAGGTTCTATTATATTTTTAATTTCCTCTCGTTGGTCGTCAGTTACTTGACGACTCTGTTCTTTCTGTATATATTTCTCTATTTCATCATCGATGTCACCAGGATTTCCGATTATGGAATCATTTTCAATGGCGTTTAGCTCAATTCTAGAGAGAGCATCAGCGTTGGTATTTACTTTACCTTTCTTATAGAGGATTTCATATTCGTACTCTTCTAGTTTAAGTCTCCATCGGACTAATCGAGAATTTGGTTCTTTCATGTTGAATAGATACTGTAAAGGTTTATGGTCCGTGACGATGTAGAATTTTCTTCCGAAAAGATAGGGACGGAAATAATGAGTAGACCAAACGATGGCTAAAAGCTCTTTTTCAATAGTTGAGTGGTTTTGTTCTGCCGGATTGAGTGTTCGAGATGCGTACGCGATAGGTAAATCAGAACCTATTTTTCCTTGACTAAGGACCGCGCCAATAGCTATATTCGAAGTATCGGTAGTCAAAATAAAGGGTTTTTCAAAATCGGGATATTGAAGTATTGGGTCGTTGCACAATAGAGTTTTACAAGTTTCAAATGTATTTCTGAACAACTCGGTGTGTTCAATTTTCGCTCCTTTTTTCAAACACTGTGTAAAAGGTTTTGTCAGTTTTGCGAAGTTTTTGATGAACTTCCGATAATATCCGAGAAGTCCTAAAAATGACTTTATTTCTTTAGCAGTTTTTGGAATTGGAAAGTTTTTAATTACTTCTATTTTTTTCTGATTTGGTTTGATTCCATCTTTCGTGACGACATGTCCTGAAAATTCAACTTCTTTTCTTAAAAATTCTGATTTATCGAGTTGTATTTTTAATTTTGCATTTCGCAATTTATCTTCTTCTAGGCTACTGGAAAATATAATGATATCATCCATGTAGACTAAACAATGTTTGCCTTGGATGTCCCTTAAGACATTATCCATAACTCGTTGAAATGTCGCGGGGGCATTTTTTAAACCGAATGGCATTCTAAGATATTCAAAATGACCATTTTCTACGTTGAATGCTGTCTTTTCTATCGAATTTGGATCCATCTCTATTTGGTGGAATCCAGAGGACAAATCTATTGTGGAAAAATAAATACATCTGCCTAATTTATCGAGAATGTCGTTTATGTTTGGCAAAGGATATCGATAATCTACCATTTTTTCATTGATTTTTCGATAGTCAACTACTATTCTCCATTTTTGTTTTCCACTTGGATCTTTCTTTTTAGGTACAACACAGATAGGGCTGCTCCAAGGGCTTTGACTAGGACGTATAATTTCTTCATCAAGCATTTTATTTATTTGTCTTTGAACTTCTTCTTTATGAATAAAGGGATATCTGTACGATTTTGTATGAACGGGTATTTCGTCACTTGTTCTGATCACGTGTTTAACTTTATTCGTGAAACTTAATTTTTGGGTTTTCATTATGGAAAAGGTAAGAATACATTTTACACATTTATAAGAGTTTGTACTTTTCTTCTTTAGTGAGATGATCAATACGCAAAAGAGTTTCAATGTGATCGTTTTTCTTTTTATCATAGTATTTGGGTAAAATGTCTTCGATTTGGAAAAGTTCAAAATTTTCATTTTTTGAAACTTCCAAGGGTTCTGTAAATTCGACCGTGATGGGTTCGTTGCCATAATTATGAATTTCCGCTCTTGCAAATACGTTTTGAGCTATCGTAAGCGTTTCAGGTATAAATAACTTATTCGTCTTGAACTTGAACTCAGGGATCACAATAGTACTACTATTTTCAGATACGGGTACGTTTGTCGTAATTATCTCATGTGCATTTATGGTGATGCAATACTTTTCTACTGCGGGATTGCGAAATTCAAAGGGGATAGAAATTGTATTATTAAACAATTTTTTATTCCTCAGATCAATGTTGAGTCTTAATCGCAAAATATCTTTTAGTCCCAAAATACCATCATAAAAATGATGAATGTCGAAAAGAATGAAAGTTATATTTTCATTTCATTTTAGTTCAGAGAAAGCCGGGATAGTTGCTTTAAATAAAGCTTGTCTTTGTCCAGCAGCTGTTCTAATTGTTGAAGGTGAATTAAAGATTTTATCAGAAAAGTATTTTTCAACAATTGAAGGTTTTAAAACAGAATGATAACATCCTGTATCTATTAGGAGTTTTATTTTTGGTTTACTTATGGTAACGTAAGGTAATTTATTACTGTTAGAGACAGTATTTACTTCTACGTTACATTGTTTGGACTTTTGGCAATTCGAAAATTTTGATCATCAGATCTTTTATTTTCAAAGCTTTCGTATTCGTTACTTTCTTGAAAATGAGAAGTATTATTTTCGTACGTTTCGTTGTATTGGTAGTCATCATCAGCATTTGAAGTATCATAATAGTCATCATGGTTATGTTCAATATGATTTACATCCATGGGGTCTGGATTACGAAACCGATTATGTTGAGTTGATAATCTATGAGAAGTGGACATTGGTTCAGCATAGACCTGATGCTGATTTTGAGTTTGATTTGGTCTAAACACGTTTCTATTTTGAGGTTGATTTTGATTTGGTCTAAATGCGTTTCTATTTTGAGATTGATTTTGATTTCCAAAAACCTGTCGGTTAGTTGGGAAATGTCTTGTAAAGTTTCTTGGTTGACCAGTATTTACTGGGCCAGTTGGAAATTGAGAATTTCGTGTTCCATTTGCAAATTGATTGTAATTTTGAAAATTATTTTGATTTCTGTTTTGTTGATTCGGAAACCTTTTAAAATTAGAATTGTCGTAATTCTTGAAATTGGAATTGTTGTGAAAATTATTATGGTTTCTGTTTTTAAAAGATTCGTTTCTGGAATCTTTTTTGAGGTTTAAATATTTTTTGAGAGTAATGGAAGTTTTCTTCCTCAGTGACCATTGTCATTGCCGTTTCTAGAGAATCGGGGTTTTTCAACCTAATAATGGTTTGCAAATTACCTTCTAGACCTCTTATAAAAGTTTTAAAAGTGAGTTGGTCATATTGGCGTAAATGTATCTCTTTTGTAGCTTGATCCATTTGGATAGCGGGAAAACTAGCAATTTTTTGAGCTAATGTGCTTCTTAATATTTGAAGTCTTTTACCCTAATTCAAAGGAGATTCATTTTTATATGGACTAGCAATAAACAAATCTTGTTCCAAACAATCGAGATTTCGTTTATCTCCGAATAAGTCGTATAAAGCTGTTCTTATGAGTTGCCAAGTATTTAGTTCGATTCGGCACCCTACAAGTAATTGGGCTCTTTCTGTTAATTTTAGACGTATCGATCTTATCAGAAAATCTCCTAATATAACGTCATTGGCTTGAGCATACGTAGCAAAAAGAAAATCACCAGCTGATAGAAAACTATTCAAAGTTTTAGAATCACCATCATATTTTGGAATGGTATCAACGTACATTTTCAAAAGTGTATAATTGACTTCAGCCATGTTGCTATTTGAATTATATGTGTTAGATTCAAGCAAATTACTAGTAGTTGAACTTGTTGCGTTTGCTTCAAAATTAGGAACGCTGAAAAATTGATTGACCAATTCGTCAATATCAATTTCTGGTTGTGACATTCAAAATGAGTCAGTTATCATTTAAATACCGTTTCGCGCCAGTTTCAAATGTAACACACAAATTGTTGCACTATTATGGTGAATAAAATATGGCTCTTCCAAATCAATATCAATAAAGGAAGGAAAAAATGGTTTTACAACAGGAGTACTGGGCACTTACCCTCACAATGGAAAGTCGATAAACCGCTCCTTCTGTTGGACACAAAGACTGCTTGGTTTCTATGCTTGCCACACTGGTTCTTCTTTCTTCAGGCCAAAGAGTTAAGACTCACGTTTCTAACAATATCAATAGCGAACTCGATGTCGTGACTATTGACCGAAACTGCACTAAATCCGAACGACTGCGCCAGTTAAATGTGAAATTCTTGGGAGTGACTTTTAAAAAATAATATTTATTGGTGACAAGCGTTAAGTACATGTAATACGGTTGAAAGCAGAATATAGTGTGTCGATTATGGAGAGGAACTCATATTTATATCCTTAGAAATGCTTATTCTACACTTTACAATCATAAAGACGTAGTATATAGAACAATAGACAATGGGGTGATTCAGCGGGTGATTCAGCGGTAATGGTCACATAACTCAAAAGAAGCTTCTGTTTTTTTTTCTACAGGGTATCTGAAGAAGGTTTTTACAAAAACTTACCACATTGTCCTGAGGTCAAAATAAACCGATTTGAAGCAACTTACCTCTTCTCAAAACTGCTCCATTTCCTAGATACAGGGTGGTAAAGTTGAAAAATAAAAATGGAATTTTTCAAAATGTGTGAAGATTTTTTTACGAATAACTTTAAAAATTCCCCTTTTTTTTTTTGGGACACGTGACCTTAAGATAGACACCTTTTCATTGTTTTCGTTACACGTTACAGGGCTATGCACACTGCACTTCTGATGGTTAAGAATGTCCGTAACATTTTTTTTTTAGTGTAGTTTTTCAATTTTTTATTTCCGAGAAAATAATTTTCTAGGCATTTCTGAGCAGAATATGTGCTCCTGTTATAACCCGCTTAAGTGAGCCGTTTTCGATGTTTTTTTATTATTTTTAGTGTTCGATGCCCCACTGGAATATTCAAATTACAACCTTCAAAGCTAAAATTTGATTAGCGATCAAGTGCTGTTCAAGTTTTATAGGTTGGTTGACATAGCTTTATGAGACAAAAAAATCATAACAAATTTTAGATGAAGTTCCCAAACTTTTTTGTCTCATAGAACACTTTGAAGATTTTGCTGGTTTCAGTGGACCCACTACAGCTTTGCATTTCTACCATGTTTCCAAAGCTTAAAAAAAAATGTTGTCACGTCAACGCAGACCCCCGTCGAATAGGCCCCTTGCACGTATTTTTTTTATTGCATCAAAATGATCAATTAGACTTGAAAAGTATCCCTACAATTTTTTTTTTGCATACGAATAATATTAACGTCGCAATAAATAACTAAAGTTCAAAGTGGCCAAATACCCGCGAAAACGGCGAGTGACGCTATCGGCCTAGGTTGCGTTCCGATTATAGAGTGGAAGGTTTTTTCATCAACGGTTTGCTGACGTTTGGCGTGTCGTCCAGGGCCGGATTTTTCCTTGTACAGTTTTTGTTCATTATGTTTCTCTTGGTAACTGGTTATTATTATTGGTATGTGTTTTGTGGTTTGTGTATGATTTTGAGTCAAGTTTTATAATGGTTTATCATTATTGTATCGTGCCAGATTGTATGAAAATACAACAAATTTCACTCCTAGAAAAACCTACCAAACGAAGATAGACAAATAGAAAGCTGGTTATTAGCCATAGAACGGCAGCCTTTTTTAAAGAAATGAGAGGAAAAAATGTATATTAAACAATGATTTTTTAATAATTGAAATCAATTGAATAAAAAGAAAATGTATCCAATTTGTTAATGCGATCTTTTTTTTCGTTTTATCTTGTCTTTGCATCTATTTTTGAAGCGAAACTTCTTTTGCGGCGTTCTGATATTTTGTTGGCAACGGGGAGTGAACTGCAAAAAATGTAACGATGTAACGGTAACGCTTTCAGATTTCGTTAAAGAGAGCATAGTTTTGTTATTTTTCAAAGGATTTTGTTCAAATTACGTATGTAGGTTCTAGTTTCGAATTTGATCTAGAACTTTAGAAAAAATAACTTTGTGAGGTTATGTTTACATAGTTTTGCTATTTTCCAAAGGATCTTGTTTATATTGGGTAGGTTCTATTTGGGATTTGATCAACAAATTTTCACAAAAATTTCATAGTCAGGTCATGTTTGCATAGTTTTGTTATTTTCCAAAGGATTTTGTTCAAATTAGGTATGAGGGCTCTATTTGGGATTTGATCAACAAATTTAAATGAAAATAACTTAGTGAGGTTATGTTTTCATAGTTTTGTTAGTTTCCAAAGGATTTTAATCAAATTTGGTATGTAGGTTCTATTTGAGATCTGATCAAGAAATAAAAAAAATACATAGGTAGTTAGGTTATGTTCGCATCGTTTTGTTATTTTCCAAAAGATTTTGTTCAAATTAGGTATGTAGGATCTATTTGGAATTTGATCAAAAAATTTGAAAGAGAATTGAATAGTGAGGAAAGAAGTTTTACTTCTGCCACGTGTACGATGCTGCACATTATTTTCTCCATTTTGTATTTAGAATTTAGATTATTCAACTATTAATGTGTGAATGACTTGAAACTGTGAATTTTATATAATAAAATATCCTGCTCTTATGTCTGTTTTTCTTTGATATAAAGAAACTCTTTATTTCACTTCTTTTCATAAAAAAATGAAACTTACCTTTATTTTGAAGCGGTCGTCAAAATCGTGATGAAAAAAATTGATGTGCGTGATTCACACATTATTGGTTACAGATAATGGACAATCTTTATTTTATTCATTTGACAAAATTGATATTGGATGTAAAATTCAGTCAAGTCATTAAAAAAAAATTCACATATTTTTCTCCATTAGCGGTATTATTATGCCTTAATTATTCATTGTTTTCCAGATATCGGCGTTTCAAGTGATAACTGATAACAATGCAACATTCTCATTTGTCACTACTGGTTGAAAAATGCAGACCATTCTCATATATTGGGGATTGAAATGTTGTTCAACTTTAATTGAAACGAAAATTATATATATTCATGTGAATAATGATGAATTTTCTCGTCCAATAGTCTCAATGTGGAAATGGGTTTTCGTGGGAATAATGGACAGTTGTGCGATGGAAAACCTCTATTTATCTATCAGCTACGTTTCGACATTTGTTTCATGTCTTCATCAGGCTATAATGAACCACAAAACATATTACAAAAGTATTAACATCTTAAAAAACTTACCGTTAAGATTAAAAAGGTATACAACAAATTGACAAGTAAATAGCACGAACCACATTGATCAAAACATTAAAATATTAAAACTCGATAAAATAGTGATCACACATAATAATAACATGTCAGCAACACAAAACATTCAAAATCAACGATACATACTTTGTTAGCAGGTTTATACAGTAACAAACTGTTATTAATCCCTAATCCTACTAATTTCTGCACTCTACACAGATTACAGCCGCGTTGTCACGTCTCCCGGTGATTTATCCTATGATGTTCGACTTACTTAGATTGGTTCTTAAATCTATCTATGAGACCATCATAGATTATAGATAAATTATTGACGTCCGTTCTGAAATTTACAGTTTTTCCTACCGATGCTTTGATATGAACCATTTCTGATATGTTTCTTCTATAATAGTTCGTCTCATAATCTAAGATGATGATATCATCAAATATAAATTGGTGGTTGTTATTGAAATGATGAGAGGCCAGAGCGGTTTTTTTAACCTTATCCTGAAATTTGTCCTGACAATCATATCTATGACCCCTCATCCTTGACCTTACATATTGCCGCGTCTGTCCAATGTTGATATTACCACACTGGCAAGGTACACTGTAGATGACGTTCGACCTTTTCATCAATGGCGTTGGATCCTTTAGGTGGGTAAATAACTGGTTGGTAGTTTTCACGTTATAGAAGACAACCTTGATGTTAGTTGTGCTAAGTAGGGCCTGAATTTTCTGAGACAGACCAGCTATAAACGGAAAACGGACATGCCTTACATTATGATGTTGGGAGGCCATACTTTTATCCGGATGTGTGACTATAGCAGATGTATCATGCTTGTATCTCTCGATGATCCGATCAACGAAACCCTTAGGATAGTTGTTCTTCCTGGCCAAACATCTCAACCTATTGAAATTAGTCTCCCAGTAACACGGAGAGCTCAAATGAACAATCCTATGGAGAAGGTTTGAAATAGTAGCTATTTTATGTCTGGTTGCATGATACGAAAAGTAATTGAGCAATCTTCCAGACGCTGTAGGTTTCATAAACCAATCAGTTGTTAATGTTCCATCTTCGGACCTAATGACGGTGACATCCAGAAAGGGTAATTTGCAGTCCGATGCTTTTTCCAAAGTAATTCGGGACAGAATTTATTGAAGTGCCCAAGGAGATGGTCAATTTCCACTTCCGGGACGCACATGAACGTATCATCTACATATAGAAACAAAAATGGAATTTCGAAGGGGAGTGCTTTCACAATATTGGAAATTACAAAATTCATGACGAGATTTGCCAATGCAGGACTTGCCGGGTTACCCATAACACTACCATCCATGTGAATAGTACTTCGTGTCCTTGATGACACAACTAACAAAACAAAATATTTGAGCACGTTCTGCATTTCTCAACACAGTAGTGACAGCTGAGAATGTCAAACGTCAATTGAGATGTCATTTTGGAAAATAATACTGGCCTAAAATTGAAAAATTGGAACGAAACAGCGACCTCAAACTTTCAGGGTGTAATGAGGATGTAAAGTCCTTTAAAATGAGGTATCACTTGACTCCCCTTTCCATTTAAAAAAAAAAGACGTTTAGGTAAATAACTTTTAAATCCCTGTATATCATTGGTTCCGATATCAAAATAAAAACTTGCCAGGTAGCCCTACAACATATTCTTTGGTTCTTCGCTTCGATAAAACATTAGATTTGACGAGCCAGACAGGTTTGTTCCATGTACACTAGGTTCCTTTTAGTTGAAAATGTGTTTTGACTTTTGACACACAGCACACTGCACAATAATTATTATAGTTATTATCCATCTTAGATTTATGATTATTAACAAAATCAAACCACGAAACTAAGCTATTTTATATGATGATTCTGGATTCCGATGAGATACAAGACTCAAAAATTGAAATATCAAAATAGAGAAACAACCTCCTCCACTCACCTTAACAATCCTATACCATATTGATAAAATTGAAATTTCAATCCTATGCCATCCAAACCGACACTACAAACAGAGAAACGGTAACATTGTGGCCCAACCTCGATTAAAATCCGTCCCTGCGTAGACATGACATTTAACCTACAAATGTTATGTGGGCTGTCACTTACACGCAACTTTTTTGAATTTCAATACATTTTCGTGATTTTTTAGTGTAGTTTCGTCTCTGTCAATCCTCTTGTCCAAAAATTATCATGAGAAAATTATTATCGATAATGTCTGAAGGGTTTGTAAAGGCAAAATTAAGGAATCGCCTTTGATGAATTTATTGATGTGGTGATTTTTTGGCAAAAAGATTTCTTTACATGTGCTCAACATTGGAGAGTTGAAGCTAAAAGGTTAGTTGGATTACAATATAAGAAAGATCATGATACACAAACCATTTAAACCAATAAAATACTCACTTATTCACGCCAGCTGATAACTGTAGACAACGGATCCAAGTCCGGTTTGACGTCACCGGCTCAGGACCAATAGCATAGTGTTTCCGTGTCACGTGAAATTTAAAGGTCCCGAGTGAAGTTTAATTTAACAATTTTACAGTAATTCGAAGATTTTATTAGGAAAAAATATTGGAAAGGGATATCTCTTACATTTTAGAAGGTTTTTGAAAGGTTTTCAGGTGGAAATTGAAACACATGCAAGGGGCCTATTCCCGTGGACCCCTGGGGGTCCGCCACCAGGACCACTTTGGGAATCACAGGTTTTCATAAATATTATTCCACATCCACTCCCGTGAATTAATACTAATCCTAATTCTGATATGGTTTTCTATGCCAACTCACAAATCAAAATACCACCTTTAAAAAAAATGCTGCTTCGAAACTTGGAAAATTCAAAAGACTTCCGGGGATGTCCGACAATAACCGATTGACACACCCCTTTTCATGGCTACTTTCTCGGCTCCTCAAGATAGTATGGTCAAAATTGATATCCGACGTTTCGAATTCTCGCGACAATCATCAACTTTTTTTTCCCAAATACGAACTCAAATTGTTTTATTAATTTTTGAATAACTCTCTGCTCCCTGTGAATAATGATATATCACACTTGCCATTTTGAAATAATGCCGAAATTGATACGGAAGTTATGAAAACGAAAGTTTTTAATTCTCTCAGAACGCACCACGTGGATCTTAGTCATGGTAGCAATAATAACTTGTGATTTTTGAAGCTTGAATAAAGAAGCTCCACGTTTGAAAAAAGATTGGGATCATGAGGTGAGTTCGAGTATTCGCTCTGAACGCTCCGAGCGCGAAATTGTCCGTTTGAACACTCCGAGTGTTCAGAGCAAATACTAGAACCAGAGAACTAGGGGTAGGAGAACGAGGTTGACATCTGCGCGAACTCGGAAAAACTTAGACAATTGAAAGCCGCCATTTTCTAGTCACCTATACAAGGGCTGACCGTATTCTATTTTGACTACAAGCGTATGTAAAAAGTACACAAAAATATAATTTTGGAGATAGGTGGTCGGTTAAATTGAAGAGAATTTGTCGACTTTAGGAGTCGAACACGCCACTTCTGGAAATATTCGAAAGAACAACTTTCTTTTTATTTTATCATCTAAAAAGATTGAAGAGACAACGAGAAAGTCTTTTTATTTCGCTAAAAGGCGTATCTTGATTAATAAACAAATAAAAACTAGGAAGAAATCATTATTTGGATAAAAAATTACGTATCATTTAGGTACTAACCAAAATGATAATTGGGACTTTTCGAAAATCACACAAAAGTTGATCGAAATTGGTAGAAAGCAAGCAACCACCGAATATTTTCAAACGGGATTTCCCAGATTAGTGAGTATCTACCTATTCTTGATACCTACATACCTAGTTGTTGTTGTTATTAGCCCAACGATTTAGAAAAAGAGGAATACTTGATATCATAATATAAAGATTTAACTTTTCACCTGCTGTGATCACAAAACCTTTTTCTTGAATATGTTTTTATCTCTGAACCGCACGAGTTTACTCGCCTTCCTATCAAGTAAACCTAATGATGGGAGATCTGCAAAAGTGTATAGTGTATACCAGTATACCTGCTAATATGCCTGTAAACAGTTTTATCTTGAAAAGGAAGCTTTCTGTTATTTGAACTTGAACAATGTTGCAGGGAACAACACACCATTATTAAACACCAAATGAACACTAATCGACCAATAATGTTCTGAAAATAATGATTCACGATTTATCACACAAAATGACAAAATACGACAGAGAGTGCATGGGTTTTCAGAAGATCCTGAAATTTCTTCTTCTTCTTCTTCTTCTTCTTCCTTTGTAAATGAGCTCGCGTTAATGGGTTCTGACGACTGCCCAAGCTAGTGCTGAATAGTAGGTGTGCTGGTTGGCGCGTCTGGGATCATGTCCCAGATGTTGTGAATTAACTAGTTGTTCCAGTGGGCTTGGTTCCTTAGATCCAGTTGTCTCTAAGTAGAATGACTATTCGGGGAGGGGAAAGACATAAAAGACACACTTCTCGTTCTGTGGCTATCAGAAAATTGTACAGAGTATTAGCCAGGCTCGGGGAAGAGCTAGGGGTTTGTGCATTATTTAACAAAGCGTGCGACATGGAAGTGTTCAAGTAAAATTGTGTTGACTTATATTATATGAGTTTGTAGCTTTTTCTCCTGAGTTAACCTCATATTTTCTTGTTATTCCTTATTAAATTAGAGATTATTTCGTTGATTATTTTAGATTTGGGTTTGGAGAGTAGATGTTGGATACTGATAGGTCCCGGTAATTTATTCAAGGCAATTCTATATTTATTTTGGCATTCTTTCTGATCCATAGGGTAGTCAAATAGTATGTGGTTCAGGTCCCCCATCTGTTCGCAAATACAATTGGGGTGTTCCCTCACAACTATTTTATTTAGGTGGCTTGCTGTAAGGCAGTGGTTTGTTCGGTTACAATCAAAATTTTTCCTGGGTTATTTGAAAAGGTTCTTAAGGCCTTTCGGATTGCCAAGGTTTCCGCAGACGCTATTGGTGTGTTGTTCACAAGTCTCCTCCAGATTTTATTCTCGGGGTTGGGACAGAAGATTCCGATTCCACATTTCTTGGATTCCGGATCTATCTGTGTATACTTTGATGAACCCTCGGTAGTCTCTGTTGATCTGTTGGGTGAATTCCGATCTATTTGACGTGTTTTTGTTCAAGTTGGATTTGGTATAGTTGATCATGTGAAACTGTACCTGGTATGGAAAGTTGTAGCATGACAATCTCTCTGACTTGTATATGCCATTTTCATGTGGGTCTATGGCCCTCATCGCCTCTATCACAGCGGGGGTACGGGCTCTACTCCATAATTTCCTGTTTCTTTCCTGTATTGCTTGGAAGCTCTTCAGTTGATTGAGGATCTGATCTTGTTCCATGCTCGCCAGTACGTCTTAGATCTAGTGGTAATTCTCCCGATTCGGATAGTATAGCCTTTATTGGTGTCGATCTCATGAGTCCCAGTGCCGTTCTTAGTCCTTGGTATTGGGTTCTATCCAGCTTGTTCCAGTTGGCTTTTGAGGTTTTTAGGAAGCAGCAAGAGCCGTACTCCAGGTGGTTGCGTACCATCGCCCTGTGGATTGTTAGTAGTGTTTTTGGATCTGAACCCCACCAAGTTCTACATAGGCTTCTCATAATGTTTATTCCTTGGAGAGCTTTGGTGCAGATATGTTCTATGTGTCTGGTCCAGGTGAGTTGAGAGTCAAAGATGATTCCGAGATATTTGTAGTGATCCACCCATGGTATGTTTGTGTTCTGGATCAGGATAGGTCTTATTTGATTCTTTGGGGAGCGCTTGGAGAAGAGCCCTGCTCTGGTTTTAGTGGGGGATAGTTTCAGGTTGTTCTCGTCGAGCCATGTGTGGACTTCGTTCAGTTTGATTTCCATGTCACGAATTATTTTGTCTGGGTTTTTCCCACTTGAGATCAGCAGAATGTCATCCGCAAACTGTAGGATTTTTATTTTGTCCGAACTTAGTTCTTCCAGGCCTGCCATGTAGATGTTGAATAGTAGAGGGCTTAAGGGTGATCCTTGCATTAATCCATTGTTGGTGTATCTTGGTCCAATTTTCCCACCTGAGTTTGGTGATCTGATGAATATTTTCCTGCTGAGAAGGATGCTCCGTATGTTGTTAATATATTTCTTGTGAATGTTAAGGTTATTTAGTTTGGCGGATAAGATATCCAGGTCGACGTTGTCATATGCCGCAGTTATGTGCAGAAATACAGCTACGGTCTCTAGTCCCTGTGGAAAGGCTTTGTATATTTCTAGGGTCAGGTAGAGACAGTTCTCCATGATCCCCCTCCCTTTCCTGAATCCGTTTTGAAGGTCACTGAATAGTTTTCTCTGTTCCAGAGTGTGTTCAAGTCGGCATTATATTATGGATTCAAAGAGCTTGGCTGGGCACGATGATAGGGCTATTGGTCGGCAGTTTGAGAATTCATGGAGGGGTTTTCCTGGTTTCAGGATCGGGATGATGATTTGTTCTTTCCATTGGGGGGGTAGTTCAGCACTACCTGACAGTATTTCATTGAATATAACAACCAGGGCGTCTATTTGGTGTGCGGGTGGGTTTTTTATCATGGAGTAACTGATCTCATCCAGCCCCGGGGTGGTCTTTTTTCCTGTTTAGGATGGTGGTCAGCACATCCCTGGTTATGGGAGGGATTTGATTGTCATTGTCAGGAAGTTGAATGTTTTGGAAAGGTTTTTGATGGTCTGACTCCGTCAGGCTGTCTAGCAGTTCATACGCCCATCTTTCGGAATCGCTCCGGTGATGTGGATAGTTGTGCGTGTTGGAAAACTTTCTGACTGTAGACCAGATAGCTGCTATTGGTGTGTCTCTGTTCAGTCGGTTGCAGTATTCCTGGAATGTATTCTTTTTTGTTTCCTTGATTTTCCTTCTTGCTCTCGCCGCCATTCTTTTAAAGTTGGTCAAGTCTTCATCGTTGGGGTCTACCTTGAATTTCAGGAACGCCGCCTTGCGTCTCCTACAGCTGGTTTCGCAGTCCTGGTTCTACCAGTGAGGCCGCCTAGGATACTTGCTGGCTCCTTTTCTGGCGACTATTCTGGGGATTGCCTCGTTAGCTGCTTCCGTTATGCTGTTGACCAATGCCTCATAGTGTGGTTTGGGTCGGTTATCCTCTATGTAGCTGTGACATTTCGGCTAGTCTGCATATTTTAGATTATATTTGCTTAATGGTAAGTTTGGCTGTAGAAAAGGTGTGATGTTGATGTCAAAAGTTATCGGGAGATGGGCGCTATTGACTGGATCCTTCATGACTTGCCAGTTGCATTTGGTAGCGAGGTCTTGAGAAACTATCGTAATGTCCGGACAACTGTTACCGTTCGGGGTGATTCTTGTTTGGGCGCCATCGTTTGATATCACTGTATTCGTTAAGTTGATTGCTTCCAATAGGTTTTTCCCACTTCTATTGGTTCTTGTGGATCCCCACGACGATTGCATTGTGCTCAAACTGTTCCAGGATCTGTTTGAAGTGATTACTGATGAGATTATTGAGGGGGGCAGTAAATATTTATGATGTGTAACTCGTAGATTTTTATTGCGAGGATTTCCATTCCTATGTCGATATTCCAGCCGGGTTGCAGCTTTTTGAAGGGTGAGTTAGAGTTGATGAGAAGGGCCACACCTCCATATCCATCCTCTCTATCTCGTCTCAGGATAGTGTAATTTGGTATGTTTATTTTGTTCGTTTTATGTAGGTGTGTCTCGTTGATGAGTACTACGTCAGGTCTAGTCTTCTCTATCAGCATTACCAAATCTATTTGCTTGGTTCTCCAACCATTAATGTTCCATAATAAGAATTTCAATGATTTTTTCCTTGGCATTTTGGGCATGTTATTAGTTGGTTTGGTGAAAGGTTATTAGGTAGAGTTAAATTTGTTCATTGAAGAAAGCGCAACCAAACAGTTGTAGATTCAGGGATCTAGTTCTCCTCTCCACTAGAGGAGTTCGGATTGTTCTCCTCTAGTAGTGGCATCGGAGGTAGATATTGAAATTCCATTTGAAGTTCAGTGTTATTGATTGTTGAGGTGTAGATTTCTGGAATATCTGGAACTTCCTCTTGTTCCTTGTGGTGCTCATCCCAGGATGAGTATGTACGATCAGTGCTTATTTGGAGAGGGCCTGTTGGGGACGTTCTTGCTGAGGAGGGAAAGGTGATATCCCTGATTAGCTTCCGGTCTATGGGAGGGGAGTAGGTGCTTGACTGTTTTCTCTTGGGGGATCTGGCAATCGCCGCATATTGAGGCATTCGAGTGTATGGACTATTTCCTAATAGTTTTCTTCTATCGTGTTGAATCTCGCCTCTCCTCACTTTTTATTCTCATCAATAAAGACGATATTTATTTATTTATTTATTCACTTCTGTAAGGGTTGAATTCTGGGCTCCTGGGAGCTTTGGAAATGCTTTTCCTAGGTCAGGCCACTGGTGTGTTCTGTGTTCCTGGAGAGGTTGAGGGGCCGTAGTTTATTGGGCATCTTTTTCTTGCCTCGAAGTAGGTGAGATTTTCTAGAGCCATTATCTGCTTTATTTTCTTCTGCCTCGTAAATTCTGGACAGGTTCTACTCGTCGAGTTGTGGCTAGATTTGCAGTATATGCATGTGGGTGTTTCTTTTTCGCATACGGTTTCCTCATGCTGGTGTTCACATCTTGCGCACCTCTTTGTTCATCCACAGTTATTTTTTATATGTCCATATCTCAAACAATTCATACATTAGACCACCAGGGGGATATATATATATTGACTTTAGCATGATAGTAATCCAACACGATTGTATTTGGGATTTTCTTTCCTCTGAACGTGACCACCATTGACTCAGTTGGAATGTACTCTATGTTGTCTTGTGTTGTTATCCTTCTATTAAGCCTCCTTGCTGCCAGGATTGGAGCTTCGGAGTATGCGTTTTCAATTAATTCCTCAATAGTTACGTCCGTCGGGATACCTCTAACCACACCTCTGCAGGTCATGAGACCCACAGGGATATTAATTTCTAAGGTATGTGTTTTACAAAAATCTGAATTTATAAAGAAATTTGCCGCCCTAGGCGAAGAGAATTCAATACCTAACCGCCTGCTACCTTTCCTGGTAATCCTGTCTACGCCAGGAACCTTCATGCTTTTAAGAATTCTGCCAAGTTTGATTGGATGTATATTTCCAACATTTTTGTCGTTACTTTCTACAAGGACTAAGAATGGACCAGTATCCTCTAATTTAAATTCATTTATTTTAAGCTGAGATGGTGCGGAGTTGCTTTTGGGGGCGATTTCGGGGGCAGATTTGCCCCCACTGTTATAACACATAACCTCTATTTACTAGCAAGCAGGGATGGGTGAGCCAGGGAAGGGAATAGCCAAATTTCTACTCTTACCCGTTTCGGGAAGGTTTTGGATGACTGTGGTCACAACTATATCACTGGTTTTCAGTTCTATCACTCGAAAAATCGAAAAAAGCTAGAGCTCGTTGCACGAGAAGTGTCACTTTCTGGCGCCACGCTCCGAATCTCCTGAAATTTTCAAAAACCATATTCAAACTCAAAACATCAACATAGCCGCAATTATTGCGTTCAAACCAAGCAATTCGAGGCAATGTTGCCGGACTTGACAATTTTCATAAGATTCACTTTGATATGCACATTTTTACAAAATCAAATAAATAGTTATTATCATGCATGTTATTCGTAAAACACAAAGGTCTATGCAATATTAACCATATCGAATGCTTCAAGGCTCAAAAATAATCTTGAATGCTTTGAGATATGCCTAGAAAAAAAAATTGGATGCGCAAACTCATTCTCGTACCTCTATAACCCTGACTCGAACTCACCTATGGTAGAAAGAAAAAAGGTATGCCAACGCGCATCTCGCTGTGACGTCGAATGCAACAAAGATACAGTGTTGCCATGTTGGCGATTTATCGCAATTGGAATACTTCTAGAAACTACGATTATTCAAGACAAAATTTTAAGAAAAAGCTATTTTTTGCTTTATCTATTTTGCGTAAAATCAAACATAATTTTGTATTCAACCTATATTTTGAAAACGTTTAATTGCGTGGTGTACAGTATTATTTGCAAGTTGGCAACGTTGACTGGAGTGTCGGGGTGACAGGTGTCTCCGTGTCTCTGGAACGAGTCTACATAAAGTCAGTTCAGGTAACGTTGATATTATTGATTTGAATTTTGAATATTGAAAGGGATAATTCGTCTTATTCTGATCTTTGATTGCTACGTTCGTGATTTTGTTACCTAGTGACCGCTAGTGACCTAGTCAGTTAAATCCATCTCCAAACCAAGATTACTATACAATAGGTTGCCTCACTTCGCCTGAGGTAAGAGACGCCATCTGTTTCTAGCGGCTGAATCCTGTCATTCGATTGCATCGGTCTGCATTGTATCGTGTCATGTGTCATTCGATCGATGGGATATGATGGATTTGTAGGTAGGCTCGTCTGGTTTTTGATTGCTTGATATTATCAAACTTCAACGAAGATGGGAAAGTTGGCGAAATAGTTAATGCCATACAAAGGAATGGGAACAAGAAGTTAGTTTTCAAGGTATGTTTTTTGATTATTTATACAGGGTTATTCACATTATTCGACACGATCAAAAGTATCTGATTTTAAAGAAGTTTTTTTTTCTGTATGGACCCTTTAAGGCTGCATTTCAAAAATATGTTCATGTTATACAGGGTGTCCCCAAAACACGAAACGTATCAAAGTTATATTTTTTAAATGGAACCCCCTGTATATTAGTTGATATTTCAATTCTTTCTTCAATTTGGAACAAAGATTGTGATACAACTAATGTTCCTAAGCTCAACCGTTATAGAGATATCGCGTCTTAAAAATGACACTTTTGCACCTTTGACATGCTATAAAACTTCAAGTTAAAGAAAAATTGTTTGCACACTCCTATCTTGACTTTTCAAGTGCTATTCAAGGAGATTAAATTCATTCTTGTGAAAAAATGTCAAAATGTGTCGAAAAAAGTTGACAGTTGACGGTCCCTTCTGTTCAAATGACAGACTATAGCTCTTGAAAAGTTAAGATAGGAAAGTGCAAACCATTTTTTTCTAACTTGAATAGTTTGAGTTTAATAGCATGTCAAAGGTGCAAAAATGCCATTTTTAAAAAGCGATATCTCGATAACGGTTGAACTTAGGAACATGAGTAAAAAAATTTTTGAAAAAAAAAAGTCAAACTGGTTTGTTTGGTGGGTTTGAGAAAATAAAATACAATGAAATGAGCTCAACATTTTTCATATAATGATAATGAAGATAATCTTAATTTCGAATTATAAACAATACATACCGACGGCGTCACGACAAAAGGGCGTAAGTGCCAAAATTAAGAAAATGAGATTTTTAGGCCATTCTATAGTACTAATAACTGCCCACAACTTGACCAAACGGCTTAACCGGCAAAAATTCCTAACGCATGAAAAATGATATTTTCATTCTCTAACCGCCAATACCGAACCGAACCCAACTTGACCCGAAAATCACTAACCGCCGTCAACACGTGTGTTGATAGGTTGCTTACGCCCTGGACGAAAGAAACCATTTTCCTGGCGAAAGGTACGTGAATGATATCATGAATTGAATAGGTTTTATTGATATTTGGTAGCCTAGATCGTTTTTTTACTGTAAAGGCCTTGTTTACATATCAAAAACTCACATTATGTGTTATTGTCGGTTACGCCTTTTAGTATTTTTTTGTTTGGTTTGTCTAAGCGCCATTCGCTCATATGAATATAATGGAGTGATTTTTTGCGTTTTACAAACTTGAGCCTCAGCCGTTTCAAAAAAACTGCACAATAGCAAAAAGATATAACCTATTTGTTAAAAACAAAAAGTTGAATTCAAGGCAAAGTGCTTTCCCTTGTCCGTAATAATTGTTCGAAATTTGGATTTTTCATGTCGCTTACGCCTTTTTTTCTATTGTTTTTTTAGAATACCATAATGTTGTCCCGTGGCCAAAAAAAAGGTTGCAAGTGCAAGTAACCTGAACGATAATAATAATATTATAATCGATAATGATCTCCCGAGTGAACTTCTAACAGAGGCATTGAAGCATGATGTTTTGAAAAATACGTTTAAGTTTTTTTCTGTTTAAATAGCATCGTTTTCTTTTTTTTTAAGAATAATTAGGTATTAAGTTATCTTTGTTAAGAATTTGTCTTCAGTTTTAAATTTTAGTTAGTCTTTATTTAAAATTTTTGTATTTCTTTTCGAAATTTGTATTGTTTTGAATTAAAAAAAAATGAAAAGATTTATCCGACATTTTTAATTTTACATGAAGAATTCAAAAGGCGTAACTGCAACTAACCGACAATAAATAACCTAAATGAAAACACATAAAAGGCGAAAATGCCTTTTGAAAGGACGTAAACGCCAACAGATTCTAGCAAAAAGGCTTAAGCACCAAATGTTTGAACAACTAAATAACAGTTACATATTTTATAACTTGAAAGTTGTTGAAACATGCGCTTATTAATCTAAAATAGAATAATAATAAAAAAATCTACTGGGATATAAAAATAAAGATTTTAAACGTTTTTTTTCGTCTCCTGAAAAAAATTAAGAATGTCGCTTATGCCCTTTTGTCGTGACACCGTCGATACATTTTAGAAACAAAGTGCTGAGACCCACAACTTACATCAGAGTGACCCATTCCAATGCGGGCCACCCTAATACATTTTTCATTTATACAGCGATTTTGACGAGTCTTGTACACTTTTTCTCCAATAAATGCCCATAAAAAAAAATCTAGAGCAGTTAAATCGGAAAACTCCATTAACCTACTATTACGCCCTATCGACCGATCAGGAAAAAAATTGTCAAGTTATGATTCATAGTCCTGATATTGTGGATAGCCATCTAATTGAAACATTAGACAAGTCTTCACTGCAAGTGGAACTTCATCAATAACATCCGAGAATTCATTGTTTGAAACATGTTAAAAACTTTGGCTGGCATCCCCAACTGATATTGTACAGGGCGTTCCATTATATCTAGCTATTGGACATCTTTCTTATTATTAGTCTTGGAAAAAAGTTTAAATGATCAAAGTTTCGACAAAAGATCTCTTTCTTGATATTTCAAAAATATTATGTTAGGTTAGGTTAGGTTGCGAAGGGTATGCACTGCTCCGCAGTTTCCTGCTTCGCATTGCTTTCACTCGGAGGCCACATGACCCCTCAGTCTTAACCTACAGCCGTTCTCTTCATCGTTCTAAACCATCCCATGGTTTTTACGAACTTCAAAATTAGCACGATGTCTTCATTTGCCGCTACCTCCAAGTCTGCAAGGTGGTATTGTCCCATATTCTTGAAGCGTCCTTCTTTCAGGCTCATCAGGGGAATCTATAATAACTTTTAAATTAACAAAATCCCCAATAACGTACATATCAGAACTATTGGCAACGTTGCACGACGGCAATGTCCTGAGCACCCAGATTTAAGCCAAAAGAACACACCTACACATTGTTACCAAACGTCAATAATGTCATTGTAACCAGTGTTGCAAACTCGGTTATTTCATTACTAGATCAGTGGTGGAACCACGAACAATCGACATCGACTCGACATCGATATTTTCCCCTTACGTCTCGCCTGGTCTTATCCTTATGACAGTCGCTATCGATATAAGGTACTCGACCCGAATTCCACCACCTACCCTAATTCCGCCAATTTTCACTATTATGTATTCCAATATATCAAGCAAACTATAACTCCCATTGGGACTAAATTTCTTTAAATCAAGTTAGGATACATTTGGAAACCATGTACCCAGATGTCAACAATATCGATTGAGAACCAATGCCGCGAAATACGATACTTTAGTTGTGATCTGCTAGTCGTAGTGAAAAGGTGCGTTTCCTTATAAGATAAGCCACTTGTACGTTTACTCTCAATGCATGATTAAGGTAATCTATAGGTTACTACAAAGCAATATTTTGGTATAATCGACTTTGTTGATGTTCAGCGATAAGCGTACAGCCGATATTTGTTGTATTTTACCATATTTTATTGAAAAAAACAGGGTTTGGCGGAATTTGGATTGTCAAAATGCATGGAGCCGGAACTCCGCCAGGGTTGGCGGAATTATAGTCAAATATGGAGTTCCTTTAATCCAGTTTTTTCATACTTCCTCTCATAAAAAGAAAAACAAATTTGGTGACAAAATATTTGTTACTTACAAATTTATTCTATTTTTAAATTCCGTCATAGGCTTTTGTGATTTTTTCTTTAAATATTAATATACTAAAGTTGGGGGTCGGAATTCAGGTTTTTGCTATGGCGGCATTCGGGTTGCCTTGGTGGCGGGACTGCAAGCAAAGATATATTCGTTTAAAGATAGTCTTTTTCATACTTCTAAGTGATCAAAAATCAATAATTGATGGATACAAAGTTCCCAATGAATCATATTTTTGAATGTTCAGATTCCGTCATAAACATTTTACCGTAGTTTTTTAAAATAATGTATGATAAAGTTTTATATGGCGGAATTCAGGTCATGTATATGATGGCTTTGTGGTTGCGTTAATATAATGTATTTTTGAAGAACAGATCAAGACGAGTTTAGAAAACTAACTTTAAAGTAAAAATTATTATTAGAAAATCAAAATATCAAGCAGCTCATGAAAACTTAATTTGGCAGCGCAACTGACCATAGGCTATATTAATAATTTATGACGTCTTTTGAGGGTTCTTTGGGGCCACAGAACTCCTCAGGATCCCTGAGTTTTACACCTATTTTTCTTCTAGACAACTTTCAGTTCCTGTATTTAACTTAAAATTATTGCAGCAAGTATTCGCAAAACATTTAAATATTTTTCAGATAGACAAATGGAGCACAAAAAGAACAAAAAGTACTCCAGAAAAGCAATTAGGAAAGAAAATTAAAAAAAAACAAAGAAACACCAAAGAAGACCACCGAAACGAGACATAACCCTGATGTACCGGAGAACGCAGGAAGGAAATCAGATGAGGAAATTAGAAAAGCCGAAGACACACCAACACCGTTTAAAAGATATCTATTTTGGGAACACCCAAAAACTGAAAACATTCAAAGGCAAAAAATTAAAGAAGATTCTAGCAGTGGTGTCATCGGACGACTGTCAAAAATATCGACAAAAAAGGAAGAAAAGAAACTTGTAAATCTAGAGGTAGAAGAATATCGGAAGCAGAAAAAGTTGGAAAAATCAAATGAAAAAAAATATAAAACAGAAAATAAAAAGTTAAAAAAAGGCACCAACAGGGCCATGGAGGGGCACATTGGACAAGAAGAAAACGGTAATGAAGAAACCAATAAAAATACACTGCACCGAGATAATAATGCAGATAAAAACATAACAAAAATAACAAGTGAAGAAAATCCAAAGGAAGAGAATGATCGGGAAGAGAAAACTAATACGACTCCAAAAATAACCATGATTATGTTATTGTTTAATACGAGAAAAAACTCTATCCAGGACAGGTGATGGACGAAATATAAAATGAAATGGCCAAATATGGATTGGCTTGGAAATGGCCAAAGAACCTAAGAAGATTTGTTTGAATATGAGTTGGAAGAAGTAAAATGTCAAATTGAAGAGCCACTTCCAATTAATTCCGGAGGGCATTTTAAATTCAAAGATTTTCCAGAAAAAGACTAAAAACCAAAGAATGTACTTGACTGATTTTATAGTACTTAATTACATGTATCATTTTAACTTGAAATTTGTTTTTGTGTTGTTTTGATAATTAGTAACTGGATATTCATTTTATTTTATGTTAAATATGGATATTTTGCAATGATCGAGTCTCGCAGTTCAATAAAACATTTATTGAGTTCATTTGAGCAGCTTTTTAATAGTATGCTGCTAGGTATGGCGGAATTAGGAATGTGGGGTTTTATTTCTTTTTTAATAACTTTTAAATAATTGTATTTAGAATTGAATTAAATTTTTGAATCATATTACCTAAAATGATCAATAAATAAAAATATACCAACAAATGTTCATAAAAAGCTCTAAAGCATGGAAATATCGTGCCCTTAATATACACTGAAGATCTCTAACGCCTTAAGGTGGCGGAATTCGGGTCGAGTACCTTACTCGGAACCACGGTCAATCTACAACGGAATATATCTCGACAATTCCGACTCGCTTTATCTCGATCACACTGAACGTCCCGATATTTGAAATGTCGATCGATATAACTTGCCACTTATTATTATTGGTTCTGCGAAAAGGGAATAATTCAAGTTTTGGCATTTTATTCAATAATAAAGTTGAGAAATATTGATAAAACGAACCTCTATTCTTCAAATACATATGATTGCAAAATTTTCATGGAAGTGGAGATTTCAATAACTTACTGATATCAGTTGAATAAATGAAAAAACTATTGCAAAAATGCTGTCATTTGTCTTAAACTCTAGACTAGGATGTACTTGTACTAATACTTTATAACCATGCAAAAATAATTACTTTTCAAAAATGAATTTTCAACTTGTTTTGAGTTCGTAAAAACCTATACATACCTACCTATTTATACCAGTTTGAAAAAGAAGTCAATCACAATACACAATAACCATAGTGTCAATACTTCCCTTGATGTTACACATTTTGTTACATTTCATAGTCGTAGAATAATATGCTCAACCTTCATGATGATCGTACATCATAAAAACTAAACTTTCAGGGGCCCGGGTCTAACTTATAGTCGGAGAGTCGGACATTATTTTTGGATATCATTACCCATACAAAAAAGTTTGTAGTTACTTGTACCTATCTATGCAGGTATTGTATATTCACAAATTCAATTCAATTTGGCAAATCGCTTTCGTCCTACGAAGCCTGATGTTCACCTATTACCTATTTGGCTTCTGAAGTTTATCAAGAAGCCCTGGAAAACAAAGACTTTCTCTTCCGATCTCGGATTGTTGCTATTTTTTGATTAAGTATTCGAAATGCAGTATATTAGCGCGTCACGGCAGACTACCAATCAAAAAATCAAGATTCTGTTCATGCGTAGAAACTGCAGTCCTGATTCAATTTGACAGGCTTATGCTCGGCACATTGGATAAATGTAGCGCGGTCCGTATATAGTTTTATAGGTATATGCATGAAACATATGTTTTTATGTTTATGAAGAAATGAAGACTGAGACTGAGAGTATAAACTAATGAAGTGATGTAATATGTAATAAATGATGTTTATCTTAATCTTATGGTCTGATTGCTGTGATATTAGTACTTTCGTGACTTCAATCTGATAAAGTGAGCTATTTTCCTGGAGATTTCAAAGTAACAATAATAATTATCGAAATTGATTTGCAGATGCCAAAAACTCAATATGTACAGAGATTTCGGCCAAGTTGGCTCAAAGATCCAGAATTTTCATGATGGCTCACTGTAGTTGATAGCACCCAAGGCTCAAAAGCTAAATGCAAGGCCTGTGGCATACTATTGGAAAAGAGGTATGCTACGTTAAACACACACAAAGATTCATGGAAACATAAAGAAAATGAAAACATTGTGTTTGGACGCACCTAGTCAAAGATTTAATTTCAACCTGAATCAGAGCGCAATGAGCAAAGAGCAGCTGAAGCCAGAATTGCTCTATATATTGCATGTCATTCATCAATCAATGCTGTGGACCACTTGGGTGGTTTATGCTCTCAAGCATTTAAAGGGCATATTTCGGCAGATAATTTGAGACTTTATAGAACGAAATGCTGCAGTATTATTAAAAATGTGTTGGTACCTCATTTTTGTAGTAAATTAAGAAAAGACATTGGTAATTCACCCTTCAGTATATTGATTGACGAATCAACGGATATCTCTGTTTTTAAGTACTTGGGCATCATAATAATTTACTACAGTGAAGGACAAAATAGAATAATCGAAACATTTCTCGATATGCCTAGAAATGTGGAATGTGATGCTGAAAGTATTGTTAATACCATCAAAGAAACCTTGGACAAGTATAATTTAAAGCATGAAAATTTGAGAGGAATTGGAACTGATAATGCTAGTGTGATGGTAGGCATTAATAATGGAGTGTATGCCAAATTGAACGAAAGTGTGCCTAATTTAGTATTAGTGAGGTAAATTACAAAACAGTTAAATCTCTCCTAACGGACACCTCCCTAGAACGGACATTTTTATCTAGTCCAGGCGGCTCTTCATAAGAAAACCATTATATCGACTCTCTCCTAAACGGAATCTCCTGAGCGGACACGGACAATGTTTTCAAAATATTTCAGCTCAAAAATCTCTCCAGAACGGACACTACACAAAATAAATCGATTGATAATTCCCACTTTGAGAGTCGATGGTTTGCATTCGGGATTCGGAGCAAAAGTCGAATTCTCGGAAGCCGGGGAAGTACCAACACGGCTCTGTGATTTGGAGAACGGAGAACGAAAATACGGGCCCAGGTAGTTGATTGACTGGACTAGATACGCATCTTTTTATGTTATAATGGCACCAGAAAAACAATTTCTAACATTACAACAAAAAGTTAAAGTTGTTGAAGTGTATAATCAAGAGAACTTGAGTGTGCGAAAATCATCAGAGCGGTTCAAAATATGAAAAACTCAAGCTGCAGGGATTATAAAGAATAGAGAAAGTTTGATGACAAAATGGCATTCGAATGTGAATATCGCAGAAAAAAGAAGCTTCTCAACAACAGCTGGCTCAAAGATAGATCGAGTCTGCTATGAATGGTTTGTAGCATCTCGTCACAAAGGAATTCCGATAACTGGTATGATTACATAGCCACTCAAAATTTATTTTGTTGTGTTACATACATGATCTTATTTTGAAGGTCCGTTGATACGTGCCAAGGCAAAAGAAATTGCAGACTCTTTGGAAATTGAAAACTTTCGCGCATCTTCTGGTTGGCTTGAAAAATTCTGGACCCGCCACAACATTGCTTTCAAAGCAATATCAGGAGAGGCAGCTTCCGTGAATCCTCAAGATGTATCCTCATTTTTGGAGAAGTTACCTTCTTTCATAAAAAACTACTCACCAAGAGATGTTTTCAATGCAGACGAGACAGGTCTTTTTTTAGAGCAGTGCCAAATAAAACTCTGACTCTCAAGAAAGAAAAGTGCATTAGTGGAAAACTCTCCAAAGAACGCATAACGATTTTACATTGCGTCAATATGAATGGAGAAAAGGAAAAGCTCTTGGTGATAGGTAAATCCGCCAGACCAAAGGTATTCAGAAATATTGATTCCAGTAAGTTACCAGTGATATGGAAATCTGATAGGAAAGCCTGGATGACAGGAGACATTATGAGAGAATGGTTATACGAGTTCGATCGAAGAATAGGTTTTGAAAAAAGAAACATTTTATTGTTCTTGGACAACGCCGGCTCTCATCCCAAAAAAATACATTTGAAAAACATCAAAATACTACTACCACTATAAAAAAATGTTTTCGAAAAGCTTTTTAAACAGAAAATCAGCACTTACAAGAAGAGCAGAGTGATCCAGAAGATGACCTTCCTCATTCATTACTGGCCGAAATCTATAGAAAAAAAGCTACGCTTGAAATAAGTCAGCAAGGAATTCAAGAATTCCTCAACATTGATCAAAATTTGTTTGTGGAAGAACCTGTTTCAGATGAACCTATTCCAACTGCTGAATAATCAAGGTCAAGAAGTTTCGGATGATTCTGACGATGAGGTACTCGTAGAAGAAGTGAACAATTCCATTAAAACCTATATCGAGGCAATGTCTACAGTGAAATCACTAAAATTGTTTTCTGAGAATCAGCCTTGGGAATGTTATCGAACCTTGAAATACATTTCCAAGAAGCCATTTTGAAGAAGAAAACCAGGCAAACAGCGCTGGATGAGTTCCTATCCAAATAAATGCAATTACATGAGTTTAATGTATGTATGTACACGTATATGCATAGGTACATGTTATGTACTTCCATATTTTATGTATTCATGAATGTACCACATAGATGTATACGTACATAATTACTATATCATAAATGTCAAGTTATATTTTGATTTTTTGGAGAGTTCACAATATTAAATTTGTTCTTTGCTTTTATATGAATACAAAAGGTTTATTTTATCTTTTGTTTTTGTTCCTGTCAATTTTTTTTAAAATACCATTGTTTTTATTTACTATTTACTGTACATATTTTGTAGAATTCTCCCTTACACGGACACCTCTCTTGAGCGGACATTTCTTCCGGTCTCTTCAGTGTCCGCACAAAAGAGATTTTTATACATATTTTAGTTGTTATAATATTTCCTTTTTTTTTACTTCAGACAGCGGCGGATCTAGCATGGAGCAAACGACGCACACTGCGTCGGGCCCCCAAAGCTGAGGGGCCCCCACAAACAAACGACTTCTGGAGGCATCGATTGTCACAAAATATTTCATGAAATGATTCCCTTTTCCCATGCTTTTTTCTTGAAGGGGAACTGTCAAATTTCCACTTGACAAACGGGAATCATATGGTAACGTAACATCCACATTGTATTTAGCGTCAGCGTGACTTTGAACACAAATACAATGTAGATGGAAGCATATGATTCCCGTGTGCCAAGCGGAGATTTGACAGTTCCAATTCGAAAAACAAATTGGATGTAAACCTTACATTAGTTTGTCAAGTCGGGTCATCGCGGTTGGCAATACTGCATTCAGCTGAAAATACCCAGCCCCCGCCAAGGGAAACAAAGGCTTTCGATGTGATATTTTCATACTGAAGTGAACAATTATTGGAGTTTTAAAGGTAAGTAGGTGATTCGAAATACCTGATATATTTAAAAAAAGTTTCTATTAACTGATAAGTTTTTCAATTATTGTTGTATTGAATACAGACTATATTCATTATGATATAAAGAATGGGCCAGAAAGTCACCAATTTTTTTCTTGTTTTGAATAACTTTATTGTTGCGAATCATTTTTAAACCAAATTAACAAGGAATATCTTTAGATTATAGGCAGGCTCTCGTAAAATCAATTCAGGTTAAAAGGGGAGGCTAACCAAAGACATTTAAACTCAAGGCTAACTCAAACAAGTCGCAAAAATAAATTTTAGCTTTTTCCAACAATACTACTCAAAACAATTATCGCATAGGTATTTTGTCTGATGCCCTTATAGATAAATGAGAAAGAATTCCTGAACAGTATCTTCAAAATGATGGTAAGATGTGTCAGGGTGTAAGGGGCTAGAGGGGATAATACTAAATATTAATTTTTGTTTTATAGTGTGGAATTCGTTATGATGATAGAAGTTTTTTTGGAATAAATAAATACAAAATTGAAAATCACCTTATTTTGTCAATTTTGCGTAAATTCTGTGATATTTCGTATTCTATAAAAAAAATATTTAAATTCCAGATATATATTTATATTTTGATACCTAATTAATTTTGGCAATTTGAGAAACTATGCGATGATAACTGTTTTGAGTAGTATATTTGGGATTTTTATCTTGAAGTCTGTCGATGTTCCCAACAAAAAAGTTCTTTTTTCATTTTTGGATATGTTGTTCGATTTAATTAATTATCACTAATTTTCTGAGCAAAAGTTCCGACGCAATTTTCAGCTAATAAGCTGATTATTTTTTGTCGATGGCCATGGAAATAATTTGTAAAACAAAACAAAAATTATATTTTGGAGTTAACATAGATACATAGGTACATAATAATTTGTTTCAGGTCCAGGTGGAGCAGCGTAATTATCAAGATGTCTGATCGGCAGTATATATCTGGTCATCAAAAAAGAAAACTAAAAGAAAAAAGAGACCAGGAACATAAAAAATACCCTAGCTGACCGAGTTTTTCACAATAAACCAAGTTACAGCAAGCTCGTCCTCAAGCTTCGAGGTAGTGGAAACTTGCCCTATCTCTATTGTTGATACAATTAATGTTGAAGCAGAGGATTCCAGAAAAAAAGAGGAGGAAGTTCCTCCTCCTAATACATCCGAATCTAACAACTACTTTGAAGACAGGGAGCCACATGGAGAGGTTAGTGAAGACGCTACAGGTATTGATAGTTACAAAGATCTAGCTTTATGGCCTATTATTTTAGAAAATAGTTTTATTAGTAGATGTTTACTCAATGACTTTTTTTACTTTCAAAATCAAGATCCTGAAAATCGCTATTTAAATTCTGTAACACTTTCTGGAAAATCTAAAAGGTATTTTTCCAATACATATTTTGAAAAAACATTGAAAAATGGTCAGAAAATAAAAAGATACTGGCTCTGTTATTCCCCTAGCAAGGGATGCGTTTACTGTGTTACTTGTAAGGTGTTTTCATTAACAGAGTCACTGTTCAAGACTGGGTATAAGAATTGGTCCAACATTTCGAGAGACATAGAAAGTCACCAACAGTCAAATGAGCATAAAAATTCAATTTTAACTTGGTTTACCCGTAAAGAAAATAAAATCACAATCGATAAAACATTAGAAGAACAGGCAAGGAAGGAAGTAGATACATTTTATAATATTTTATTAAGGGTTGTTTCCGTTTTAAAATTTTTATGTCAAAGGGGCCTCGCTATTAGAGGCCATGAAGAACAATGGGGTTCTCCTCATAATGGTAATTTCATGGGCATTATTGAATTGATTCCAGAATTCGATCCTTCTTTGAGGGAACACGTAAATAAATGCCAATCAAAAACAAGCAAAACCAAAACATCATACTTATCCAAAACCACATACGAAGAGTTAATTGCAATTATGGGCAAACAGGTACTTGCAGCAATAATAAATCAGATAAATCAGGATGATGTTCAGTACTACTCCTTAATTGTAGATTCCACCCCAGATTTAGCGCACATTGACCAACCTGCAATTATTATTAGGTATTGTTATAATGGTAAACCATACGAGAGATTTTTAACTTTTTTACCGATAGAAAATCATACTTCTGATTATCTATTTGGAACCATATCTTCATACCTTTGCAAAATCAAACTTCCTTTAAAAAATATTCTTGGGCAAGCTTATGACAACGCAGCTAATATGAGCGGTCAATATACTGGAGTTCATGCTCGTTTCAAAGCGATTAACAACCTGGCTGAGTATATACCTTGTTCTGCGCATTCCTTAAACCTAGTCGGAGTAGAAGCTGTAAGTTTGTTACCGGAGCTGGTTGACTATTTTGGAATATTACAAAAACTCTATGTTTTCTTTTCGGCTTCACCACTTAGGTGGTATATCCTAAATAATTTCACAAAGCTGAAGTATACTTTAAAATCGTTAAGTATAACAAGATGGTGTGCTCACTATGAAGCTGTCAGAGCCTTGGCGCATGGTTACAGCGAAATTTTAAAGGTATTTAAACAAATCATTATGAATGAAACTGAAAAAGTCGATTTTAGAAATGAGGCTAAAAATTTATTCAATAAACAGTAACAAATAGTCTCGAAGGCTTACTTGGTGAAAAGAATATAAGCCTGAATAAGTCCTCCAAAATAGAATATGCAATGCTAACATTAATTTGGAATAAAATTTTGGAACGCTTCAATAAAGTCTCTGTTCAGTTACAGACCCCTGGCTTAGACGTACAAGAAGGGTATAATCAAATATGCTCTTTAAATTTATTTATAAAAGAAATACGAACAAATTCAGAAAAGGAAACTACCGAGTTAGAAACCACAGCAATTGATATGAGCGAAGACATTGACAATATGTATTCGGATTCAAAATCAAGAAAGAGAAAAATTGTATTAGCAAATAAAGACATTCAAAGCACATGTTTTACTGGTAAAGACAAGTTCCAGATAAATGTCCTCAACAGGTTATTAGATTGTTTATCTACTGAACTAGATCGACGTAGCACAGCCTATCAAGACGTAATTAAAAAATTTCAACCACTCTTTGATCTAGGTAGTCCTCTGAAAGACGAAATTATTGAAAAGGATCTGAGAATCCTTTTAGATTATTACTCTGATGATCTTGATGCGGAATTAATTAATGAGATCAAGCAATTCAAACAGTATTTAAACATTTCTATCAAATCCGACAGTATTATTAGTTGTTCAGAAATGTTAGGTATACAATACAACAAAAATATGACTGAAGTTTTTCCAAATTTGAATATTGCATTAAAATTGTTTTTAACAATCCCTATCACAAGTTGTGAAGCAGAAAGATCATTTTCCAAACTTACAATTATTAAAAATAAATACAGAACTGTGATGACGAAAGAAAGGCTACAGTACTTAAGTATTTTGTCAATTGAGAATGACTTGACCAATTCAATCTCCTTTGACGATACTATCAAAGTTTACCAAGTAAACTTTGATTATAAGGCAATTTGCTAATGCTAAGGTGCGCCGGCCGTACTTTTAATACGCATACATACATACTCGTATTAAAACTAATTACATATATTTTGTTATATTTTATTAATTGTATCCTCGTAGAATATCTTCCTGTTTTTGACTGTGCAATAATTTATTTTTAGTTCTTCATTTACCTAATAAAATAATGTTTTAAGTTAGCATATTTTGAAATTAAGAATGTTCCTTTTTATGTTTTTACAAATTGCTTATTTTACTTATATACTAAGATGTATATAGAGGCTAAGGACCGTTTTGTTCATGTCGTATTTTTTTCTGTTTTTATAAAAAGTTCCTGAATGTATAGTAGTGTTTTTTTCGCTCCACTTGATTTCCTATTGATTGTGTGTTCTTAATAAATCTGTTGTTTCATTAAATTTGTTGATATTTTGACTATGAAACACTATCTTGAAATTCTTAAAAATAAATAACTTTCTTCCACCCACCTCACCTCACAACCAAGACAACAAGAAAAATAAATAAATAATAAATATAAAAAAGCTCAAAAAAGCAGGGCCCCAAAAATATTTTGCGTCGGGCCCCAAACATCCTAGGTCCGCCACTGACTTCAGATGTGTCTGCCATTCTCTACAGTTCCCAGACATATTGATTTTCTAGTTAGGGAGACGTATAACTGGTTCTCACACTCCTCCCTAAAGCAAGATAATTACAAACAACTCTTTCAAGCAATCAATGATGGCCAAGAACCAAAAAAAAAATGTCCAAGCTGCTCAAACTAGATGGTTGTCAATAGAATCAGCTGTTTCGCGATCATCGAGCAATGGTTGGAACTTTTTTTTGAACTAACGCGAAATAAAGAAAGATGCTATACTGTAGAAACTTTATATGCAATGTATAATGACGACAAGAACTACGCCTTAATGTCTCTATTACGAAGTACAAAGGGTGAATAAATTATTTGAAAGCAATACTGCAGATCCAACAAAGCTCTATGGAGAACTATTGTTATTTATGGTTGCAAAATTACTTTGCCTCATGCCAAACTCGACATTTTTGAAGGAAACGTGGAAGACTATATAGATAAAAATTGCTATTTGGGGTATGGGTTCGGAAGTACCTTGAAAAGAATGAGAGAAGATTATCGCCTCACAACAGATGAGAAGATGAGAGGGATTTGAGAGATAGAGCAATTATTTTTATTGTAGCTCTCATATCTCAAATAAGGAAAAGGTTTCCAGAAAGTTATAGTATTTTGAAGAACATTTCAATTTTCAATGTGCATAATGCTCTTAAACATGACAAGGCAACACTTTTGCCTCTGTTGACCTATTTTTGTGAGGCTGTGATTGAAATAGACGATATAGAGAGGCAATGGCGAAATATTCATCTTTTAGAATAGGAGGAAACAAAGGATACAAAAGCTTTTTGGTATGAAGTTGCTGCCTTCAAGGATGCCAATAATGATAAATCATTTGTAAAATTAGCTCAGTTTGCTCTAGAAATTTTAATTTTACTTTATTCCAATGCGTAAGTGGAAAGATTGTTCAGAAAACTTAACCTAATAAAAACCAAATCAAGAAATCGATTGAATTGTGGTACATCAAATGCTAGTCTTCATATAAAATGTGGCTTAAGCAAAGTAGATAAGTGTTGTAACAACTTTCAATTTTCCTAAGAGGTTTTGGATAAAATAAAATCCAAAGACCCATTTGAATAAACTGACCCCATTACGTCCGTTGATATTTAAGATTTATTCAACGACCTTAATTAATTTTTTATTGGTTTGTAAAGTTTACTCTTAACAAAGAATTTCATGTTTTGGTATGTTTTACAAACTTTATATTATGTAGGTATAGAACAAAGAGTTATGTTCTAATTTTTTTATTTAAATACATGTTTTTTCATTAATTTTTTTAATTTCATTTTATACTGTCTCAACAAACTATTGAAAAACCACTTACTATTCATAATATAATGTAAATTCTCCATTTTGACATACAAAAAAATAAAGACCACGTGATTTTTCAAGAAAAAAGGTTTTGTTGGCAACACTGAGGAGATCTATCTAATATTCTGGTATTTCAAGATTCCTTAGCTGGTATTGCGAGCAATCCTATAGTTGACAACCAGTGTTGCCAGATCTTACGATTATTCGTGAGATTACACGATTTTGGTTCGGATCTCACGATCTCACGAATTAGGTTTGAAATCTTACGATTTTTGGAGAAACTACCATGAAATAGAATAGAAAATCGCATTTCATCTAATTTCATTTAAATCAATCCGTCAAGGCAACTATATGACAAGAAGTGAGAACGCTGTCAAACGAAAGTACAGGAGATTCTCCGTCATTTCCGTCATTGCAAGCAGTTCTGTGTTTGTCAAGCGAAACGACATGGGATTCCCCGTTACTTGCTGGTGGTGGCTAACCCAAAACGTGGCCTTTATAGTGAAAACATAAACTGTAGGGAAAATAACTCATTCAAGATGGTCATACAATTTTTTGTTAATAAGATTATGTAATATTTAGGAAAAAAATCAAAAAATATGCTCTCCTGTAAAATTAACATTTTGTGACATAGACTACTTGTGCATTCATGCGACGATGTGTTTGCTCAGAGCTTAATAATAATTTATTTGATGTAAAATTGTTTTCACTTTTAGTTTAATAATTGATTTAACAGAGTCTCATGAGTTTGCTCTCTTAATAATATAAGTAATTTATAGGCTGCTCACCCTACCCAAAATGCTAATGGGTTAGTTTACCGTTCTCACGATTTCTCACGATTTTTCGTCATTCAATTCCACGAATTATGCTTCATCTCATCTGGCAACACTGTTGACAACACTGATTGTAACCATGTCACTAAGCTCACCAGCTCACCAAAACCAAATAGAAATAAGAAAACTCGTAGCTCGCAATAATCGCAATGCTCTCCGATCAGTCCCATCCCATGATTCCATTAATTATAATAATAATGATTATTATTATTATAATTTTTTACATGTATAAAATACGTGGAAAATACCGAAAAGTATTCATCATAAAGAAGCGACGTCGGAGATTCACCACTGAAGAAGGGGACAAAATAAGTTGCTGACCAGAAAATAATTCTCGCGACCAGCCGTGTTTAACGACAAAAACGTATGAAACTTGATATATTGAATCATTATAAGCATAGGTGTGTTATCCCTTCAAAGGGGTAGTTTATTCTTGATGATTTTCAATAAATTCGTTCGGCTAGCCGTGTTTGACGACAGAAACGTATGAAACTCGATGTATTTAATCACTATAAGCATAAGTATAGGCGGCAAAAAAATGGTTTAATTCGACCCACCCCAAGGGGTAGTTTATAATTGATGATTTTAAATAAATTCGTTCGGCAAGCCGTGTTTAACGACAGAAACGTATAAAACTTGATTTATTGAATCATTATAAGCATAAGTGTAGGCGGCCAAAAAATGGTTTAATTCGACCCACGCAAAGGGGTAGTTTATTCTTGATGATTTTCAATAAATTCGTTCGGCTAGCCGTGTTTGACGACAGAAACGTATGAAACTCGATATATTGAATCATTATAAGCATAAGTGTAGGCGGTCAAAAAATGGTTGAATTCGACCCCTTCAAAGGGGTAGTTTATTCTTGATGATTTTCAATAAATTCGTTCGGCTAGCCGTGTTTGACGACAGAAACGTATGAAACTCGATATATTGAATCATTATGAGCATAAGTGTAGGCGGCAGAAAAATGGTTTAATTCGACCCACCCAAAGGGGTAATTTATTCTTGATGATTTTAAACAAATTCGTTCGACTAGCCGTGTTTAACGACAGAAACGTATGAAACTTGATATATTGAATCATTATAAGCAGAAGTGTAGGCGGCCAAAAAATGGTTTGATTCGACCCACCCAAAGGGGTAGTTTATTCTTGATGATTTTCAATAAATTTGTTCGGCTAACCGTGTTTGACGACAGAAACGTATAAAACTCGATATATTGAATCATTATAAGCATTAGTGTAGGCGGCCAAAAAATGGTTGAATTTGACCCCTTCAAAGGGGTAGTTTATTCTTGATGATTTTCAATAAATTCGTTCGGCTAGCCGTGTTTGACGACAGAAACGTATGAAACTCGATATATTGAATCATTATAAGCATTAGTGTATGCGGCCAAAAAATGGTTAAATTCGACCCACCCGAAGAAGTAGTTTATTCCTGATGATTTTCAATAAATTCGTTCGGCTAGCCGTGTTAAACGACAGAAACGTATGAAACTTGATATATTGAATCATTATAAGCATCGGTGTAGGCGGCCAAAAAATGGTGAAGTCGACCTCTCCATAGGGGTAGTTTATTCTTGATGATTTTCAATAAATTCGTTCGGCTAGCCGTGTTTGACGACAGAAACGTAGGAAACTCGATATATTGAATCATTATAAGCATAAGTGTAGGCGGCCAAAGAATGGTTTTATTCGACTCACCCAAAGGGGTAGTTTATTCTTGATGATTTTAAATAAATTCGTTCAACTGGCCGTGTTTAACGACAGAAACGTATGAAACTCGATATATTGAATCATCATAAGCATTAGTGTGGGCGGCAAAAAAATGGTTTCATTCGACATACCCAAAGGGGTAGTTTATTCTTGATGATTTTCAAAAAATTCGTTCGGCTAGCCGTGTTTAACGACAGAAACGTATGAAACTTGATATACTGAATCATTATGAGCATAAGTGTAGGCGGCCGAAAAATAGTTTGATTCGACCCACCCAAAGGGGTAGTTTATGCTTGATGATTTTCAATAAATTCGTTCGGCTAGCCGTGTTTGACGACAGAAACGTATTAAACTCGATATATTGAATAATTATAAGCATAAGTGTAGGCGGCCAAAAAATGGTTAAATTCGACCCCTTCAAAGGGGTAGTTTATTCTTGATGATTTTCAATAAATTCGTTCGGCTAGCCGTGTTTGACGACAGAAACGTATAAAATTCGATATATTGAATCAATATAAGCCTAAGTGTAGGCGGTCAAAAAATGGCTTAATTCGACCGACCCAAAGGGGTAGTTTATTCTCGATAATTTTAAATAAATTCGTTCGGCTAGCCGTGTTTAACGACAGAAACATATAAAACTTGATATATTGAATCATTATAAGCATAAGTGTAGGCGGCCAAAAAATGGTTTAATTCGACTCACCCAAAGGGGTAGTTTATACTTGATGATTTTCAATAAATTCGTTCGGCTAGCCGTGTTTGACGACAGAAACGTATGAAACTCGATATATTGAATCATTATAAGGATAAGTGTAGGCGGCAAAAAAATGGTTTAATTCGATTCATCCAAAGGGGTAGTTTATTCTTGATGATTTTAAATAAATTCGTTCGGCTAGCCGTGTTTAACGACAGAAACATATGAAACTTGATATATTGAATCATTATAAGCATTAGTGTATGCGGCAAAAAAATGGTTAAATTCGACCCACCCAAAGAAGTAGTTAATTCCTGATGATTTTCAATAAATTCGTTCGGCTAGCCGTGTTTAACGACAGAAACGTATGAAACTTGATATATTGAATCATTATAAGCATAAGTGTAGGCGGCCAAAAAATGGTTGAATTCGACCTCTTCAAAGGGGTAGTTTATTCTTGATGATTTTCAATAAATTCGTTCGGCTAGCCGTGTTTGACGACAGAAACGTATGAAACTCGATATATTGAATCATTATAAGCATAAGTGCAGGCGGCCAATAAAAGGTTTAATTCGACCTACCCAAAGGGGTAGTTTATTCTTGATGATTTTAAATAAATTCGTTTGGCTGGCCGTGTTTGACGACAGAAACGTATGAAACTCGATATATTGAATCATTATAAACATTAGTGTAGGCGGCCAAAAAATGGTTGAATTCGACTTCTTCAAAGGGGTAGTTTATTCTTGATGATTTTCAATAAATTCGTTCGGCTAGCCGTGTTTCACGACAGAAACGTATGAAACTCGATATATTGAATCATTATAAGCATAAGTGTATGCGGCCAAAAAATGGTTGAATTCGACCCACCCAAAGAAGTAGTTTATTCCTGATGATTTTCAATAAATTCGTTCGGCTAGCCGTGTTTAACGACAGAAACGTATGAAACTTGATATATTGAATCATTATAAACATTAGTGTAGGCGGCCAAAAAATGGTTGGATTCGACCTCTTCAAAGGGGTAGTTTATTCTTGATGATTTTCAATAAATTCGTTCGGCTAGCCGTGTTTCACGACAGAAACGTATGAAACTCGATATATTGAATCATTATAAGCATAAGTGTAGGCGGCCAAAAAATGGTTTTATTCGACATACCCAAAGGGGTAGTTTATTCTTGATGATTTAAAATAAATTCGTTCGGCTGGCCATGTTTGACGACAGAAACGTATGAGACTCGATATATTGAATCATCATAAGCATAAGTGTGGGCAGCCAAAAAATGGTTTCATTCGACATACCCAAAGAGGTATTTATTCTTGATGATTTTCAATAAATTTGTTCGGCTGGCCGTGTTTGACGACAGAAACATATAAAACTTGATATATTGAATCAATATAAGCCTAAGTGTAGGCGGCCAAAAAATGGTTTAATTCGACTGACCCAAAGGGGTAATTTATTCCCGATGATTTTAAATAAATTTGTTCGGCTAGCCGTGTTTAACGACAGAAACATATAAAACTTGATATATTGAATCATTATAAGCATAAGTGTAGGCGGCCAAAAAATGGTTTGATTCGACCCACCCAAAGGGGTAGTTTATTCTTGATGATTTTCAATAAATTCGTTCGGCTAGCCGTGTTTGACGACAGAAACGTATGAAACTCGATATATTGAATCATTATAAGAATTAGTGTAGGCGGCAAAAAAATGGTTTAATTCGATTCATCCAAAGGGGTAGTTTATTTTTGATGATTTTAAAAAAATTCGTTCGGCTAGCCGTGTTTAACGACAGAAACATATGAAACTTGATATATTGAATCATTATGAGCATTAGTGTAGGCGGCCAAAAAATGGTTGAATTCGACCCACCCAAAGGAGTAGTTTATTCCTGATGATTTTCAATAAATTCGTTCGGCTAGCCGTGTTTAACGACAGAAACGTATAAAACTCGATATATTGAATCATTATAAGCATTAGTGTAGGCGGCCAAAAAATGGTTGAATTCGACCCCTTCAAAGGGGTAGTTTATTCTTGATGATTTTCAATAAATTCGTTCGGCTAGCCGTGTTTGACGACAGAAACGTATAAAACTCGATATATTGAATCATTATAAGCATTAGTGTAGGCGGCCAAAAAATGGTTGAATTCGACCCCTTCAAAGGGGTAGTTTATTCTTGATGATTTTCAATAAATTCGTTCGGCTAGCCGTGTTTGACGACAGAAACGTATGAAACTCGATATATTGAATCAATATAAGCAATAGTGTAGGCGGCAAAAACATGGTTTGATTCGACCCACCCAAAGGGGTAGTTTAATCTTGATGATTTTAAATAAATTCGTTCGGCTAGCCGTGTTTAACGACAGAAACATATGAAACTTGATATATTGAATCATTATAAGCATTAGTGTAGGCGGCCAAAAAATGGTTGAATTCGACCTCTTCAAAGGGGTAGTTTATTCATGATGATTTTCAATAAATTCGTTCGGCTAGCCGTGTTTGACGACAGAAACGTATGAAACTCGCTATATTGAATCATTATAAGCATAAGTGTAGGCGGCCCAAAAATGGTTTAATTCGACCCACCCAAGGGGGTAGTTTATTACTGATGATTTTAAATAAATTGGTTCGGCTAGCCGTGTTTGACGACAGAAACGTATGAAACTCGATATATTGAATCATTATAAGCATAAGCGTAGGCGGCCAAAAATGGTTGAATTCGACCCTTTCAAAGGGGTAGTTTATTCTTGATGATTTTCAATAAATTCGTTCGGCTAGCCGTTTTTGACGACAAAAACGTATGAAACTCGATATATTGAATCATTATAAGCATTAGTGTATGCGGCCAAAAAACGGTTTTATTCGACTTACCCAAAGGGGTAGTTTATTCTTGATGATTACCAATAAATTCGTTCGGCTAGCCGTGTTTGACGACAGAAACGTATGAAACTCGATATATTGAATCATTATAAGTATAAGTGTAGGCGGCCAAAAAATGGCTGAATTCGACCTCTTCAAAGGGGTAGTTTATTCTTGATGATTTTCAATAAATTCGTTCGGCTAGCCGTGTTTGACGACAGAAACGTATGGAACTCGATATATTGAATCATTATAAGCATAAGTGTAGGCGGCCAAAAAATGGTTTGATTCGATCCACCCAAAGGGGTAGTTTATTCTTGATGATTTTCAATAAATTCGTTCGGCTAGCCGTGTTTGACGACAGAAACGTATGAAACTTGATGTATTGAATCAATATAAGCATAAGTGTAGGCGGCCAAAAAATGGCTGAATTCGACCTCTTTAAAGGGGTAGTTTATTCTTGATGATTTTCAATAAATTCGTTCGGCTAGCCTTGTTTAACGACAGAAACGTATGAAACTCGATATATTGAATCATTATAAGCATAAGTTTAGGCGATCAAATAATGGTTTAATTCGACTCACCCAAAGAGGTAGTTTATTTTTGATGATTTAAAAAAAAATCATTCGGCTAGCCGTGTTTAACGACTAAACGTATGAAACTTGATATATTGAATCAATATAAGAATAAGTGTAGGCGGCCAAAAAATGGCTGAATTCGACCTCTTCAAAGGGGTAGTTTATTCTTGATGATTTTCAATAAATTCGTTCGGCTAGCCTTGTTTAACGACAGAAACGTATGAAACTCGATATATTGAATCATTATAAGCATAAGTGTAGGCGGTCAAAAAATGGTTTAATTCGACTCACCCAAAGGGGTAGTTTATTTTTGATGATTTTAAAAAAATTCATTCGGCTAGCCGTGGTTAACGACAGAAACGTATGAAACTTGATATATTAAATCATTATAAGCATAAGTGTAGGCGGCCAAAAAATGGTTGAATTCGACCCCTTCAAGGGGGTAATTTATTCTTGATGATTTTCAATAAATTCGTTCAGCTAGCCGTGTTTAACGACAGAAACGTATGAAACTCGATATATCAAATCATTATCAGCTTGAGTGTGGGCGGCCAAAAAATGGTTGAATTCGACCCCTTCAAATAGGTAATTTATTCTTGATGATTTTCAATAAATTCGTTCGGCTAGCCGTGTTTGACGACAGAGACGTATGAAACTCGATATATTGAATCATTATAAGCACAACTGTAGGCGGTCAAAATATGGTTTGATTCGACCCACCCAAAGGGGTAGTTTATTTTTGATGATTTTCAATAAATTCGTTCGGCTTGCCGTGTTTGACGACAGAAACGTATGGAACTCGATATATTGAATCATTATAAGCATAAGTGTAGGCGGCCAAAAAATGGTTTGATTTGATCCACCCAAAGGGGTAGTTTATTCTTGATGATTTTCAATAAATTCGTTCGGCTAGCCGTGTTTGACGACAGAAACGAATGAAACTTGATGTATTGAATCAATATAAGCATAAGTGTAGGCGGCCAAAAAATTGCTGAATTCGACTCCTTCAAAGGGGTAGTTTATTCGTGATGATTTTTAATAAATTCGTTCGGCTAGCCTTGTTTAACGACAGAAACGTATAAAACTCGATATATTGAACCATCATAAGTACAAGTGTTGGCGGCCCAAAAATGGTTTGATTCGACTCACCCAAAGGGGTAGTTTATATCTGATGATTTTAAGTAAATTCGTTCGGCTAGTCGTGTTTAACGACAGAAACGTATTAAACTTGATATATTGAATCATTATAAGCATAAGTGTGGGCGGCTTAAAAATGATTTAATTTGACCTACCCAAAGGGGTAGTTTATTCCCGATGATTTTAAATAAATTTGTTCGGCTAGCCGTGTTTAACGACAGAAACATATAAAACTTGATATATTGAATCATTATAAGCATAAGTGTAGGCGGCCAAAAAATGGTTTGATTCGACCCACCCAAAGGGGTAGTTTATTCTTGATGATTTTCAATAAATTCGTTCGGCTAGCCGTGTTTGACGACAGAAACGTATGAAACTCGATATATTGAATCATTATAAGAATTAGTGTAGGCGGCAAAAAAATGGTTTAATTCGATTCATCCAAAGGGGTAGTTTATTTTTGATGATTTTAAAAAATTCGTTCGGCTAGCCGTGTTTAACGACAGAAACATATGAAACTTGATATATTGAATCATTATGAGCATTAGTGTAGGCGGCCAAAAAATGGTTGAATTCGACCCACCCAAAGGAGTAGTTTAATCCTGATGATTTTCAATAAATTCGTTCGGCTAGCCGTGTTTAACGACAGAAACGTATGAAACTTGATATATTGAATCATTATAAGCATTAGTGTAGGCGGCCAAAAAATGGTTGAATTCGACCTCTTCAAAGGGGTAGTTTATTCTTGATGATTTTCAATAAATTCGTTCGGCTAGCCGTGTTTGACGACAGAAACGTATGAAACTCGATATATTGAATCATTATAAGCATTAGTGTAGGCGGCCAAAAAATGGTTGAATTCGACGTATGAAACTTGATATATTGAATCATTATAAGCATAAGTGTAGGCGGCCAAAGAATGGTTTGATTCGACGCACACAAAGGGGTAGTTTATTCTTGATGATTCTCAATAAATTCGTTCGGCTAGCCGTGTTTGACGACAGAAACGTATAAAACTCGATATATTGAATCATTATAAGCATTAGTGTAGGCGGCCAAAAAATGGTTGAATTCGACCCCTTCAAAGGGGTAGTTTATTCTTGATGATTTTTAATAAATTCGTTCGGCTAGCCGTGTTTGACGACAGAAACGTATGAAACTCGATATATTGAATCAATATAAGCAATAGTGTAGGCGGCAAAAACATGGTTTGATTCGACCCACCCAAAGGGGTAGTTTAATCTTGATGATTTTAAATAAATTCGTTCGGCTAGCCGTGTTTAACGACAGAAACATATGAAACTTGATATATTGAATCATCATAAGCATTAGTGTAGGCGGCCAAAAAATGGTTGAATTCGACCTCTTCAAAGGGGTAGTTTATTCATGATGATTTTCAATAAATTCGTTCGGCTAGCCGTGTTTGACGACAGAAACGTATGAAACTCGATATATTGAATCATTATAAGCATAAGTGTAGGCGGCCCAAAAATGGTTTAATTCGACCCACCCAAGGGGGTAGTTTATTACTGATGATTTTAAATAAATTGGTTCGGCTAGCCGTGTTTGACGACAGAAACGTATGAAACTCGATATATTGAATCATTATAAGCATAAGCGTAGGCGGCCAAAAATGGTTGAATTCGACCCTTTCAAAGGGGTAGTTTATTCTTGATGATTTTCAATAAATTCGTTCGGCTAGCCGTTTTTGACGACAAAAACGTATGAAACTCGATATATTGAATCATTATAAGCATTAGTGTATGCGGCCAAAAAACGGTTTTATTCGACTTACCCAAAGGGGTAGTTTATTCTTGATGATTACCAATAAATTCGTTCGGCTAGCCGTGTTTGACGACAGAAACGTATGAAACTCGATATATTGAATCATTATAAGTATAAGTGTAGGCGGCCAAAAAATGGCTGAATTCGACCTCTTCAAAGGGGTAGTTTATTCTTGATGATTTTCAATAAATTCGTTCGGCTAGCCTTGTTTAACGACAGAAACGTATGAAACTCGATATATTGAATCATTATAAGCATAAGTTTAGGCGATCAAAGAATGGTTTAATTCGACTCACCCAAAGGGGTAGTTTATTTTTGATGATTTTAAAAAAATTCATTCGGCTAGCCGTGTTTAACGACTACGTATGAAACTTGATATATTGAATCAATATAAGTATAAGTGTAGGCGGCCAAAAAATGGCTGAATTCGACCTCTTCAAAGGGGTAGTTTATTCGTGATGATTTTCAATAAATTCGTTCGGCTAGCCTTGTTTAACGACAGAAACGTATGAAACTCGATATATTGAATCATTATAAGCATAAGTGTAGGCGGTCAAAAAATGGTTTAATTCGACTCACCCAAAGGGGTGGTTTATTTTTGATGATTTTAAAAAAATTCATTCGGCTAGCCGTGGTTAACGACAGAAACGTATGAAACTTGATATATTAAATCTTTATAAGCATAAGTGTAGGTGGCCAAAAAATGGTTGAATTCGACCCCTTCAAGGGGGTAATTTATTCTTGATTTTCAATAAATTCGTTCAGCTAGCCGTGTTTAACGACAGAAACGTATGAAACTCGATATATTAAATCATTATCAGCTTGAGTGTAGGCGGCCAAAAAATGGTTGAATTCGACCGCTTCAAATAGGTAATTTATTCTTGATGATTTTCAATAAATTCGTTCGGCTAGCCGTGTTTGACGACAGAGACGTATGAAACTCGATATATTGAATCATTATAAGCACAACTGTAGGCGGTCAAAATATGGTTTGATTCGACCCACCCAAAGGGGTAGTTTATATCTGATGATTTTAAGTAAATTCGTTCGGCTAGTCGTGTTTAACGACAGAAACGTATTAAACTTGATATATTGAATCATTATAAGCATAAGTGTGGGCGGCTTAAAAATGATTTAATTTGACCTACCCAAAGGGGTAGTTTATTCTTGATGATTTTCAATAAATTCGTTCGGCTAGCCGTGTTTGACGACAGAAACGTATGAAACTCGATATATTGAATCATTATAAGCATTAGTGTAGGCGGCCAAGAAATGGCTGAATTCGACCCCTTCAAAGGGGTAGTTTATTCTTGATGATGTTCAATAAATTCGTTCGGCTAGCTTTGTTTAACGACAGAAACGTATGAAACTTGATATATTGAATCATTATGAGCATAAGTGTAGGCGGCCAAAGAATGGTTTAATTCGACCCACTCAAAGAGGTAGTTTATTCTTGATGATTTTAAATAAATTCGTTCGGCTAGCCGTGTTTAACGACAGAAACGTATGAAACTTGATATATTGAATCATTATAAGCAAAACTGTAGGCGGCCAAAAAATGGTTTAATTCGACCTCTTCAAAGGGGTAGTTTATTCCTGATGATTTTCAATAAATTCGTTCGGCAAGCCGTGTTTGACGACAGAAACGTATGAAACACGATATATTGAATCATTATAAGCATTAGTGTAGGCGGCCAAAAAATGGTTTGATTCGACCCACACAAAGGGGTAGTTTCTCTCTGATGATTTTGAATAAATTTGTTCGGCTAGCCGTGTTTGACGACAGAATCATATGAAACTCGATATATTGAATCATCATAAGCATAAGTGTAGGCGGTCAAAAAATGGTTTAATTCGACCCCTTCAAAGGGGTAGTTTATTCTTGATGATTTTCAATAAATTCGTTCGGCAAGCCGTGTTTGACGACAGAAACGTATGAAACACGATATATTGAATCATTATAAGCATTAGTGTAGGCGGCCAAAAAATGGTTTGATTCGACCCACACAAAGGGGTAGTTTCTCTCTTATGATTTTAAATAAATTCGTTCGGCTAGCCGTGTTTGACGACAGAAACGTATGAAACTCGATATATTGAATCATTATAAGCATAAGTGTAGGCGGTTGAAAAATGGTCTAATTCGACCCTCACAAAGGGGTAGTTTATTCTTGATGATTTTCAATAAATTCGTTCAGCTAGCCGTGTTTAACGACAGAAACGTATGAAACTTGATATATTGAATCAATATGAGCATTAGTGAAGGCGGCAAAAAAATGGTTTCATTCGATCCACTCAAGGGGGTTGTTTATTCCTGATGATTTTCAATAAATTCGTTCGGCTAGCCGAGTTTAACGACAGAAACATATGAAACTTGATATATTGAATCATTATAAGCATAAGTGTGAGCGGCACAAAAATGGTTTAATTTGACCCACCCAAAGGGGTAGTTTACTCTTGATGATTTTAAATACATTCGTTCGGCTAGCCGTGTTTGACGACAGAAACGTATGAAACTCGATATATTGAATCATTAAAAGCATAAGTGTCGGCGGTCAAAAAATGGTCGAATTCGACCCCTTCAAAGGGGTTGTTTATTCCT
>OY293311.1:5930537-6118495 GCA_958502075.1 Orchestes rusci | reverse complement strand
ATAAACTACCCCTTTGAAGAGGTCGAATTCAGCCATTTTTTGGCCGCCTACACTTATACTTATAATGATTCAATATATCGAGTTTCATACGTTTCTGTCGTCAAACACGGCTAGCCGAACGAATTTATTGGTAATCATCAAGAATAAACTACCCCTTTGGGTAAGTCGAATAAAACCGTTTTTTGGCCGCATACACTAATGCTTATAATGATTCAATATATCGAGTTTCATACGTTTCTGTCGTCAAACACGGCTAGCCGAACGAATTTATTTAAAATCATAAGAGAGAAACTACCCCTTTGTGTGGGTCGAATCAAACCATTTTTTGGCCGCCTACACTAATGCTTATAATGATTCAATATATCGTGTTTCATACGTTTCTGTCGTCAAACACGGCTTGCCGAACGAATTTATTGAAAATCATCAAGAATAAACTACCCCTTTGTAGGGGTCGAATTAAACCATTTTTTGACCGCCTACACTTATGCTTATGATGATTCAATATATCGAGTTTCATATGATTCTGTCGTCAAACACGGCTAGCCGAACAAATTTATTCAAAATCATCAGAGAGAAACTACCCCTTTGTGTGGGTCGAATCAAACCATTTTTTGGCCGCCTACACTAATGCTTATAATGATTCAATATATCGTGTTTCATACGTTTCTGTCGTCAAACACGGCTTGCCGAACGAATTTATTGAAAATCATCAGGAATAAACTACCCCTTTGAAGAGGTCGAATTAAACCATTTTTTGGCCGCCTACAGTTTTGCTTATAATGATTCAATATATCAAGTTTCATACGTTTCTGTCGTTAAACACGGCTAGCCGAACGAATTTATTTAAAATCATCAAGAATAAACTACCTCTTTGAGTGGGTCGAATTAAACCATTCTTTGGCCGCCTACACTTATGCTCATAATGATTCAATATATCAAGTTTCATACGTTTCTGTCGTTAAACAAAGCTAGCCGAACGAATTTATTGAACATCATCAAGAATAAACTACCCCTTTGAAGGGGTCGAATTCAGCCATTTCTTGGCCGCCTACACTAATGCTTATAATGATTCAATATATCGAGTTTCATACGTTTCTGTCGTCAAACACGGCTAGCCGAACGAATTTATTGAAAATCATCAAGAATAAACTACCCCTTTGAAGGGGTCGAATTAAACCATTTTTTTGCCGCCCACACTTATGCTTATAATGATTCATTATATCATGTTTCATACGTTTCTGTCGTTAAACACGGCTAGCCGAACTAATTTATTTAAAATCATCAAGAATAAACTTCCCCTTTGGGTTGGTCGAATCAAACCATTTTTTGACCGCATATACTTATGCTTATAATGATTCAATATATCCAGTTTCATACGTTTCTGACGTTAAAGAAGGCTAGCCGAACGAATTTAATGAAAATCATCACGAATAAAATACCCCTTTGAAGCTGTCGAATTCAGCCATTTTTTGGCCGCCTACACTTATGCTTATAATGATTCAATATATGAAGTTTCATACGTTTCTGTCGTTAAACACGGCTAGCCGAACGAATTTATTTTAAATCATCAAGAATAAACTACCGCTTTGAGTGGGTCGAATTAAACCATTTTTTGACCGCCTACACTTATGCTTATAATGATTCAATATATCGAGTTTCATACGTTTCTGTCGTTAAACAAGGCTAGCCGAACGAATTTATTGAAAATCATCATGAATAAACTACCCCTTTGAAGCTGTCGAATTCAGCCATTTTTTGGCCGCCTACACTTATGCTTATAATGATTCAATATATCAAGTTTCATACGTTTCTGTCGTTAAACACGGCTAGCCGAACGAATTCATTTTAAATAATCAAGAATAAACTACCGCTTTGAGTGGGTCGAATTAAACCATTTTTTGGCGGGTGTGTGTAATTTGCTGACCAGAAAATAATTCTCGCGACCAGCCGTTTTTTTTCGACAGAAACATATGAAACTCGATGTATTGGATTATTATAGGCATAAGTGCCGGCGGCCAAAAAATGGATGAATTCGACCCCCTTCAAAGGGGTAGTTTATTCTTGATGATCTTCAATAAATTCGTTCGGCTATCCGTGTTTAACGACAGAAAAACTCGATACATTGTATTCTCTCGATACATTGAATCATTATAAGCATAAGTGCGGGCGGCCAAAAAATGGTTGAATTCGAGCCCTTCAAAGGGGTAGTTTATTCTTGATGATTTTCAATTAATTTGTTCAGCTATCCGTGTTCAACGACAGAAACGTATAAAACTCGATATATTGAATCATGATAAGCATAAGTGCTGGCGGCCAAAAAATGATTGAATGCGACCCTTTCAAAGGGGTAGTTTATTCTTGATGATTTTCGATAGATTCGTTCGGCTATCCGTGTTTAACGACAGAAACGTATGAAACTCGATATATTGAATCATTAGACAGTTTTCGTTTCTTCTGGAAATTTCACCGGTTGCGGTTACGAAAGTCGTAGTGATAGCCGCTATTTGACAGATAAAAATATAGTTTTTGGTAAAGGCAAGAAACAAATCCGCTCAACGTTACGTTTAACCATTGAACTCGATACTACCGTACCTGGAAGGGACCCATCCGTGCTGTTTACATCGAGTTGACTTAAGACAAATTTTCGACTAGAAAGAGATAGAGACAGAAAGGGGTGTCTATCTTTGTCATATCTGTTGACATAATATATTAGCTGTGTTTGTTATGCACCACTAGTGCACACTTTTTCACACTGCAACACTCAGTGTGGCTTTGTTTGTGAAATGTTTGTCTGTTTTTTAGGATAGAATCTCAGTACGTTTAGTAAAGATATTCTATCCTAAAAACCAGACAAACATTTCACGAAGAAAGCCACACTGAGTGTTGCAGCTAATATTATGTTCAATCAATATGTAGCTTTCTATAGTTTGGGTGTCAAACAAAATGGTTAATTTCTGCAGTGCATTTGGGTGTGGTAATAAATACACTCCAGAAAAGCAGAATTCATTTTTCGGCTAAGTGATATAACTCCAATTATTAAGGACAAGGGCATGCACCTTAAGTATACCTACACGAAATTGTCCTAGTTAAAAGGGCCCTACTCACACAGCACACTCCTGCAGCAGGGGCAATCTAGGCCTGCCGCAGGAGAAACTTCCTTGTAAAGTACGTTTTGTTTTGAAAATGTGACAATTTCACATCCTGTTCGAGTTCGTTGGTACTACTAACATCATTTCCAAAGTTTGTTTTCTCATATCTTGCTTGAAATAATGCTAGGAGGTATGAAGGGGCCCTTACCGCCCTGCTTAGAAGGCGATCTAGGAAATTGCCCCATTCGCCCTGCCTCCTAGATTGCCCCTGCTGCAGGCGTGTGAGTAGGGCCCTTCAGGAATTGACGATGGTAAACACTCCAAGAAATGCAAAAGTTCTATTCGGACATTCCTCAAGCCCCCTATCAAAAAACACCATATTTATTAGTCTTAATGTGACCTCAAAAATAAAAGTATTTTCATTTTTATTTTAAGCTATTATAGTTTTCCAAGTTTATACCTTAATACCTTTACTTTACTCAATACACAGGTTAACAATATAAATCACCCTGCACCTACTACCTACCCTGTATTTTCTCAACTATTTAATCGAATTACAGATCCTCTAAGTATACTTCATTATTTACTAATTTGTTTCTTATTTTGCATTTTTCCAGATAATTATTTGAAATATATAGATCCATCATATCATGATAATTAAGACTACTAAGTATGCACATAATTGTAGTCATTTTTTCCAAGCAAATCAACCGCATTTTCAATTTATCTTCAAACTATTTGAAAACTTCCGACTTCGCATAAGGGCAATGAGTGTGACAAAGATAGCATCCCCTTTCTAGTCCAATCAAAATATACCTATGCGCCAAAAAAATACGACTAAAATTGCCTCAGTTGTCGACACGACAGGGGCCCTTCCAGTTACGTAGTATCGAGTTCAATGCGTTTAACCTCAACCCTAACCAAAGTCAACGACAAATGACATCGCAGTCTTGTTTTGATTATGTGTATGTGTTATTTTTTCAAAATGATTGATGATATGGTATTATTGGACTCCAGTGACGAATCAGATGCTGATTTGGAAGATGCCATTTTATTAGAAGTATTGAACAATAACGTCATCCAATATAGAGAAGATATTTACATCATCTGACACTTTCCGGAAATCGTTGCCCTTTTCTTTTTCCTCAAACATTTTCAATACATATGTAATATGTTCGTAATCCCCCTCAAAGAAGCCTTTTTACCTCAAAAATATTGGAAACAATCACACTCTATATAGATACATCCCCATATGGATTATTTGCCAGTATTTCAGTGAGTAAGATCTGTTCATCTTCATCGGTAAATCAAACTCGGTTTCGCCTGATTGTTTTTGAAAAACTTGCTGCTTCTTGATTTGGATTCATTGCGTAGATTGTCTTGGTCTTGAATCCAGCAAAAGTATAAACAAAAACAATGAAATCAAAACCTCAAAACATTGACAATCAAATGTCAAATAACATATTCTCTTCCACTGCGCATGCGTTTCGCTACGTTAACCGCTATGACTATCGTCCGTTAACAACCGGCATTTATCGGTATCGATATACGATAAATGACATCCAAATGTCAAAGTTGTCAATTAGCGTTAGTCGGAGCTGCATTTTTTGAGCAACGAAAACTGTCTATTATAAGCATATGTGCCAGCGGCCAAAAAATGGTTGAATTCGACCCCTTCAAAGGGGTGGTTTATTACTGATGATTTTTAATAAATTCGTTCGGCTATCCGTGTTCAACGACAGAAACGTATGAAACTTGATATATTGAATCATTATAAGCATGAGTGCTGGCGGCCAAAAAATGGTTGAATTCGACCCCTTCGAAGGGGTAGTTTATTTCTGATGATTTTTAATAAATTCGTTCGGCTATCCGTGTTCAACGACAAAAACGTATGAAACTCGATATATTGAATCATTATAAGCATAAGTGCTGGCGGCCAAAAAATGGTTGAATTTGACCCCTTCGAAGGGGTAGTTTATTTCTGATCATTTTCAATAAATTCGTTCGGCTCTTCTTGTTTAACGACAGAAACGTATGAAACTCGATATATTGGATTATTATAAGCATAAGTGCTGGCGGCCAAAAAATGGTTGAATTCGAACCCTTCAAAAGGGTAGTTTATTAATGATGATTTTTAATAAATTCGTTCGGCTATCCGTGTTCAACGACAGAAACGTATGAAACTCGATATATTGTATCATTATAAGCATAAGTGCTGGCGGCCAAAAAATGGTTGATTTCGACCCCTTCGAAGGGGTAGTTTATTTCTGATGATTTTTAATAAATTCGTTCGGCTATCCGTGTTCAACGACAGAAACGTATGAAACTCGATGTATTGGATTATTATAAGCATAAGTGCCGGCGGCCAAAAAATGGTTGCATTCGACCCCTTCAAAGGGGTAGTTTATCCTGGGTGATTTTCAATCAATTCGTTCGGCTATCCGTGTTCAACGACAGAAACGTATGAATCTCGATATAGTGGATTATTATAAGCATAAGTGCTGGCGGCCAAAAAATGTTTGTATTCGACCCCTTCAAAGGGGTAGTTTATTCTTGATGATTTTCAATAAATTTGTTCGGCTATCCGTGTTTATATCGAGTATATCGTTTTATGCAAAAAAGATAATTTTAAAGATCAATTGGGAAATCAGAGAAATCATTTTTTTTTAAATATAATTTTTTTCAAAAAAATACTACTTGGTATTTAATGACAAGATACCTCACTTTTTTCAAATATCTATCACATTGTTGACTTAATAAACTTTCCTAATCTAAAATCAAAATAAGTATCACCCAATTAGTACACTGAATTTTATCGCGCAATAATTGATTTTTCTGTACGTTCAATGCAATTTTGAGCATTCTGGGACAGTCCAGGGAACACGGGAGGGGACAGTTGAGAATTTCAGGAAATTCTTGACAAGCCTCCAAATTCAAAAAAATCATTTGGATTTTGTAAGGCTTTTGATTTTTATTTATTTAACTTTGTAAGAATAAGATGAAATTTGAAATGAGTCGAGATTTTCAAAAACTTTGTTTTTTCTATTACTTGGCTCCTTATCAGTTGTGGCCATTTTCAATTTAAATAATTCTATATTATGGTGGACAGTAAAATTGATACCTACTGAATCAACATAAGAATAGAGAAAATTATAGTTTAAAATAAATCTTAACATCAACATATTTTTGCGTTAACTGTTGGTGGGTGATCCTTTTTCTATTCTATTCAAACAGGTATGTATAAGAATAAACTCGAGAATCAAAATAATTACGGGGCCATATTAAAATAGTCTCATTAACAGGTAGAGTCTCCAAGCAACAAGTCCTCGACTAATGAGGATAATAGAAGACCAATCAAGAGGACAATAATATTTCTTCATATTTTGTGATATGATGAATATTGTTCAAGAAATAGTTAATGTCACAATTGCACATACTTCAATCAGTACGTTCATCAAAGGTTGTAAAAACTTGGAAGATAATCTATATTCCAAAAGTTTCATAACATTTTCCTGTTTCCAGGTGCTAAGAGTTTGGGAAAAGTCTTGACGAGCTTTCCCAAGAACGGTTTTATTTAGTCCTTCAAGGATGCTTTAAGGCAAAAGAATAAAACTGCAATCAAAACCAATTGGATTATAAAGAAGCTTCAAAGTTGTTGTAAACTCACTTTCAGCATGAGAGGGCCCACACTGAAAGCGGCCAATAAAACCAAAAATGAAAACCTCTATAGGATCGTATGATCTTGAGTAAAATTTTTATGCCACTGTGCAGATCCTTTCAAAAACACACTTCAAATACATTAATAAGTACCTACTTACTCGTGGTTTTGAAATAAACATGGAGTGTTTAGCTAGACCGTTGATTGAAACCTGTTAAGCTAATTGAATAATAGTTGACACATTTACCAAACTTTTCACACTCTATCTAATGAACAAAAACTGAATCTATTTCAAGAGATAATTGAAAACGAATGACACATGTTCATGGCCACTTTTTCTGCTCTTCAAGATAGCATAGTCGAAATCAAGATCCGACGTTTCAAGTTCTCGCAAACATCCTCAACTTTTTTTTCAAATACGAACCCAACTTTTTGAATTCATTTTTGAATAACTCTTTGCTTGCAGAAAATAATGATATGTAACACTTGCATTCTTGATAAAAGTGAATGAGTACGAAGTTATCAAGATCCAAAGTTGTTGATCCTTTCAGAACCAGTGACGCGGATCGTAGTCATGGTAACAATGATAATTTGTGACTTTTTGAGCTTGAATAAGGAAGCTCCAGGTTTGAAAAGTCAAAAAATAAATTAAAAAAAAAGTCAAATAAAATTAAACAATGTTAAGTGTGATCATCATTATTTTCAGGGAGCAAGGAGTTATCTAAAAATGAATTGAAAAAGTTGGGTTCGTATGTGAAAAAAAAAGTTGATGGTGGAAGCGCGAATTCGAAACGTCGGATTCCAATTTCGAACATTCTATCTTGAAGAGCAGAAAAAGTGGCCATGAAATTGTGTCATTCGTTTTCAATTATCTTATCAAATACTTGACGCAACTGCGTATCGGTAAAAGGAAACGGTTCGATTTTATTTCTTATGTCTTACGCCTTACGTCGTTACGCTGGGACATGCGTATCCAATGATATTTCAATAATTTTCATAACCTAGAGTACAGACGGAGACACATTTGGTATTTGGTTTTGTTACCTGAATCTTATTGTGCTTGTAATTAGTACCTGGTGCCGTATTCCGTTTACTGTGAAATTCCTTAGCCACACGTCGCTTTGCTCACATTGTATTCTGTGCACTTCTGTCAACACGACTAGACACATTTGTCACCTTTCCCAGCCCATGTCCTGAACTCAATACGTAAGGACGTGCTGTTTCGTTCTTTCCACACGACTTCTATCAGCTGGCGCCTTAAATTTGTCATCATTGTATTCAATGGAACGACGGTGGTGGTATGTTTACGTTTTGTGAGTTTCAATTTCATGTTTTGGAGGTGTTTTTCGGTATTGCTAGGAAGCAACCATATCTTTATTACGAAGTAGATCCAATGGAGCCTTAGGAAAGCAAGATAGAATTATATAAATGCATGATGAGCAAAAAAAAAGCGTAAATCGCTTGGCTTATGTGTCGGCAGTTCTTTGAAATTGAGACTCTTATTCTCCCGTTATAAAATATGTAATTAAAACGTAGATTTCGATGGATGACTCACATAGGTATTCATTCGAGTATAGAAAAAATCGAATTAGCGAAATCAGCGACTTACTTTTAATTGTTTTGATTCGTTTCAGTCTGAAAGGTTAGTTTCACAAGAATATCCGCTGGAAAAAGTTAATTATAAGCATAAGCATTATAAAACTCCGCACGCCAATATCAATGTATGGGATCAAGGAGTTATTTTTCACAGTTACAAAAATTCGACGCCTACCAAGAGTTGGGCTCGTGACGCGTCGAAAATAGTAATCGATTACAGGGACTTTGAAACTATGCGCATGCGATAGTACGTGTTATGTCTAAACTTTTTTGTTGTGTAGTCGAACTCATTTATCTTACTCAGCTCTAAGTTATAACGGTCTATAGTAAACATTTCATGATTGACAAAAAATGCTATAACAGATTATCTTTACAAGAAAGCTAGACTCAATTTTTGTAAAAAGAACTCAATATATTGGGTCAAGTGGATATGTTCCAAAGTTAAAAAAAAATCGAAGTCTGCTAAGCGTCGCGATATAAATCGATTGCAAGGACTTTGAAATTACGCGCATACGAAAGTACATGCTATATATAAACTCTCTTGTCATTTAGTCGAAATCATTTATCTCACTCATTTCTGAGTTATACGGGTTTATAGTAAACAATTTTTTTTTTTGACAAAAAATGTGATAACGGATGATTTTCACGAGAATGCTAGTCTTAATTTCTGTAAGAATTATCCAGTGTATGGCGTCAAGTCGCGACGCGTCAATAATATGAATCGATCGCGAGGACTCTGAAATTACGCGCATGCGGAAGTACAAGTTATCTATAAACTTTTATGTTATTTTCTCGAACTCATTTATATCGTTTCTATCGAGCTCCGTATAAAAGTTCGGAAATATCTCCGTCATCAAAGATTTACTGTACGAAAATTAGTTCAAACTGTTGAGGAAATTGTGCTGGTTGTGTTACACGGAATAAAAACTGTGAGTCTCATCATACATAAATTTATTCTTGATGTGTACTATTCAACAATAGTGGAAAAAATTGCTTATCAGACAACAAAGATAAGCAGTTGTACCGGCAGTAAGATACTATACTGATCGGCCGGATATAATATAAATACCTTATCAAACGATGGACACTGTTATGGAAGGACCTGGAGAAATAACTACAAGAGACGTGTATAATTTATTGCGAGGTTTTATTGAGCAGAGCAGAAGGTCTGCAGAACATATAAAATCAGAGATCAAGACATTAAGAGCTGATGTTACATCGCAAATCGATCAACTGAAAACAGAAAACTTAGCTCTAAAAGAAGAAAACAAAGACCTCAAACAAAGAATTCTCAACACTGAAAGAGTTCAAAAAAAATATAATCACTCGAAGACTTCCAGAATTTACTGAAGATTATTACGGAAGCACTCAAAGTTGATTGCCGTTTTGAAGATATCCGAGACTTATCGAGGATTGGAAGAAAGACAGAGAACAAAGATCGCCCAGTTTTAACCGAATTGATAAATTTTCCCTTAAAGCTTCAGATACTACAGAAAAGCAAGCACCTCAAAGGCACAGGTATCTATATTGCCAAAGACTATATACCAGAGGATTACAAAATACAAAAAACTCTACGAAGCAAACTTAAACTTGCCAAACAACGCAACCAAACAGCATATATTAGGGGTAACCGTCTTGTAATAGACGATAAATATTATACAGCTGAAGAACTGGAGAATTTTGTCGAAAACGAAGGTTCAGAAAGCGAAGCTAGATCCGAGGCGCAAACCAATACCGGAAGCCACAGTCAGGGGCATTTTCCAAAAAGCAATGCTGCAGGTTCAAGAAAACGCAAAGGTTCTGAAGACACCACATAAGACAATAGCAAAAGACCACCAGAATAAGAAACCAAGTCAAGCGGCAATAGAGGACGGGTAAAAATTAAAAAACTTCATTTTATTTTATTTATTTTTTTATCTTATTGTATACTTGTTGTAGCAGTGATTATATAACTAATAAGAAACTTTAAATTCAATATTTATCTTCATTCTGCTCTTATTTCAAAAATATTACTTAATCGTAGTCTGTAACAATTTTTGTTACTACCAACAAAAATAGAAGAAGAAAAGATGAGATAAACAGGAAAAAAAAAGAAAGATAGGGGGTTTCTCTAACCCTTTTGAGTGCGAGAAGGGAGACGGTAGAGATTGGTAAACTTTGCTAGTCTCAGACGAAGAGTGATCGTGGGTAAAATCACTCTCAATTACAGATGGTTTAACTCTTATTTTGCGCCACCCGCTTTCAGCACCCAAGTTCACCAATCTGACGAAAACGGGAAACGTACTACGTACTCAAAAGAACAGCATTATCCAGGAACATACACTATTTATTTACAACTTACAATGGAATAAACTATATACAAAATATACACTGTTCGATTCACTTATCGATATCGACCCCTACACCTTCGAAACCGTATCGATACCTGGACAATATTGACTTATTGCACCTCACACTTCAAGGTTCTGTCTAATTTACCGCCAAATATGACTGGAATTGTTACGATAACGAGAGACGCGATTTTTTTGTTTAAGAATTTATCATAATGGCTCAGTTTTCCAAATTGGTTCAAATAAAGGGGTTTATATATTCAAAACAAATTACAGTAATTAATGGTTAATTTCCGTGTGGTGATCACGTAGCGTGTACAGTGTCTGTAAATAGTGAAATTTGATTTATTGTGTGACAATTTATAAACTAAGTGTGGCGGAAATTAAATGAAACGTGAGTAGGTGGAAGTCAAATCTTCATATTATGCATGGCCAAACCTTCAAGGTAGTACAGACAATATCACACATCGGGAGTACTTGGCAAAGGTGACAATTGGTGGCAATCACAATGCAGTTTCGTATTGCCAAAGGGGTGTAATTGGAACTGACTCACCAGATAAGGGATGTTGCAGGTTAGTCCAAGGTCCTTTGTGTATGATCGTGGTCCAAATTTTTGTAGCGAGGTTAGGTTGAGAGAGAGTGGATATGAGGGGGGCCTGTCCCTCAAATACGGGAGGATTCCAGTCCAGGATTAATCCCAAGGGTCGGAGGTCGCTTCAGGAGAATGAGCCTGATTCCGGGGATCTGGATCGAGAATTCGGCCGCATTCGCCAGAATATGGTACGTTTTTTTTTATGGTGAATGCTAATATTACAATCTAATTCGTAATAGTACATAAAAACAAACAGGCCTGAAAAGCAGAAATAATCGAAAATATACAGGGAGTTCAGAGTTTGTGCAGTATTACCTTAGGTGTAAGGGGGCCGTGGCACGTGTTTGGGTGGCAAATGGGAGAATTTTCTCGGAAAATCTTCAAATCCGCACTAGGGCGCTTGACACAGTCAAAGGACGCAGAGCTGTCGTCAAAGTTGGATGAATCCGGAAAATTTCACAGGAAATCGGCAAAACAGACACGAGGTATAGTTACGCCAGTAACCTCAGTTTTAAAACTAAATTCTTCCAGGTTTTTTTTTGAAGAAATCGAAAACCCAGAAGTCCGAGCGACGTTGCCAGACTGACAAACCCATCTAATTTCTGACCAAACTGGGACACTTTGAAGTGATCGCTGGACTGGAGTTGAATGAGTGAGTGACCCAGATTATTGATTTATTTCCTTTTCTTATAAAATTACGAATTTTAACCCTTAAAATTACGAAACCCTTAATTGAATATGTACAACTTATTTCTAAACCGTAACAAGTCTTAGGAGCTGTTTCTGGATCACAATAATTATTAGACCTATTGATTAAATCGTTACAAAATGAATAGATTAATAGAACATGAATGCTATTCAATCACTAACAGCTCTGAGTTGATTGCAAAGATAGACAAGAACAAAACGTACTTCACATTATTCCATTCCAATATAAGAAGCATCAATAAGAATTTCGATGAAACACTGTGTCACCTCAAAAAGTTTTCTCAAAATAATATTTGCTTTGACGTAATTGCATTTACAGAGACCTGGCAAATACACGATATTAACATGTTTTATATAGACGGATTTAGATTATTGTATAATAATGGCAGGTATAATCAAAATGATGGTGTTGTGGTATACGTTAAGGATATTTATGAAAATCAACTAGAGTACAAAATTGAAAAACTGGGGGATATCAATTTCCCAAATATACAGTGAGGACGTAAATAGTCCCCCCCCCTCTAACTTTTAAACGCATTAATATTTTTGGCTCAAATTTGGAAGTGTGTTTCAGGGTAGGCTTTACTAAGTTTTGACCTCCAACAAAATTTTGAAACAAAAAATTAAATGGAAAAGGGGGTCATGTGATACTTTATTTGAAAGGTCCTTCCATTCTCTTTTCACCCCCAAAGTTTGAAGTCCTTATTATTTTTCATAAGGCATTAATAATTAAATAATTTTGCATGATTTCGTTCTTAATATTATCTTTAGTATTAGGTTTTTTTGAAATTTTTTATTAAATACTGTTGTAGAAACAATCACTTATGTTATAGGTTAGTTTTTTCATTGTTAATAAAGTTCTTTTAAGAATTAGAGATAGTATTTTGACCCAAATAATTTATTTTCGATATGGCGCCATTTCCTTAAGAAAAATGCTAAGGACTTCAAACTTTGGGGGTGAAAAGAGAATGGAAGGACCTTTCAAATAAGGTATCACATGACCCCCTTTTCCATTTAATAATTTGTTTCAAAATGGTGCCCAGCTGTCAGTTTGACAGTTGAAATTTTTTTTTGGAGGTCAAAACTTAGTAAAGCCTACCCTGAACAACACCTCCAAATTTGAGTCAAAAATATTAATGCGTTCAAAAGTTAGAGGGGTGTGGGGACTATTTACGTCCTCACTGTATACTTGAACGATTTAAAAATACATACAAGTGCAATATATAGACCACACGGAATTGATCCTCATATATTTAACAGTGACTTAAAAACTTTTATACAGACTAAAACACAAACAAACTTTACACATTTTATTCTAGGCGATACCAACATTACGAATGAATACCTGAATAACTTGAGCCTAAATGGATATATCTCCTTAATCAACAGATACACTCGCATCCAAAAAAATTCTTAAAGCACCATTGATCATATCTTTGTCAGAGGTATAGAAGGGAGGAGAGTTGAATCATTCTTGTATGAAACGGACATAACAGATCATTTTCCCGTCATTGCTATGACGGGACTGCATGGTTGTTCAGGATTACACCATACTGCGGCCTGAAAAGAGGGAAAAACGTAAAATTCATGAACAAAATTTGATGAAAGTATTGGAAAAAGAAAACTGGAATAAGGTGTAATGAGAAGAAGATGTAAATATCGGATTCGAAAATTTTATATCCACCTTAGAAAAGCACATTGAATCGGAAACTATTAGATACGTGATACCAAAAACTTTCAAGAAAAGACACAAGGACTTATGAAATCTGTGGAGACCAAGCAACATATGTACATCAGATACCGTGCAAATCCAGACAAAAAACAGAACGAAACGGACTACAAGAAATACAAAAACAAACTACAGAGACTAATCCAAGAAACTAAAACAAGCTACTTTAGAAATCTTATATTACAAAATAAAAATGATTCAAAATCACTGTGGGACACAGTCAATTTGTACACAAATCATACGAAAAACCCGAATTCACGGATAAACAAGATAAAGATTAATCAAGAAATAGTGAGAGACGAACTAAAAATAGCAAACCATTTTAATGATTGTTTTGCTAGGGCTGGGAATCAACTGGACAGTCGTATTGTTACTCCCGTGTCTTCCGTCGTAATACGCAAAATAAATAACCATTCAATATTTTTTGAACCAACGGATGAATCAGAGATTGACATGATCATTAGACAGCTGGATGTGAAGAAAGCACCCGGATGGGACCAGATTGAGGGAAAAACACTGATGTTGATAAGACATTTTATCAACAAACCACTCGTGATGCTAATTAATGTTATTCTGGAAACTGGAATATTCTCGGATATCTTAAAACGAGGGGTTATAAAACCGTTATTCAAAAAAGGGGACACAAGTGACGTTACGAACTATCGTCCAGTAACTTTAAAATCCAATGTAGCTAAAATAGTGGAGAAAATAATCAAAATCAGGATGATCAAATTCATTAAAAAAAATAAATTGTTATCGGAAAGACAGTATGGTTTTCGCGAAAACATGTCAACCAAAGATGCTATAGAGTTTTTGACATCAAATCTTTACAAAAGTCTCAACAATAACAAAGCAGTAATAGGTGTATTTCTCGATTTAGCCAAAGCCTCTGACACTGTACATCATAAAAAATAAATATCTATTTTAGAAGATCTTGGTTTTAGAGGAAACGCTAAAAATCTGTTTGAATCATACCTTAAAAACCGATTACAAGTCGTAAGAGTAAGCAACTCACAAAGCGGGAAAATAGAAATTACGTACGGTGTACCTCAATGTACAGTACTTGGGCCAGTACTTTTCTCTTTATACATAAATGGTATTCTGGAGATGAAGGACGTCGGAAACATTTCATCATTTGCAGATGATACAGTTATAGTGTACGAAAGCGAATCATGGGAGAACGTTAGAGCCAAAGCTGAAAATAAATTGATACTGGTAAAAGAATGGTTTGATGAAATGTCTCTTTCTATAAACTTCAAAAAATCTAAATACATTGCATTTACTACTACGAAAAAGAAAATCAAATTTTGAAATGATAAAAATAAAACTATCACAAGGCGAAATGATTATAAAAGAGACTAACCACATCAAATATCTTGGAGTAGAAATAGATCGACATCTTAAGTGGAATAACCATATGATTGATTTAGTGAAGAAAGTGAGAAAGCTACTTTTTTTGTTTAAAAAACTCAAAAAGATTCATAGTGAGAATCATTTGAAAACCATATATTTTGCATTGGTCCAATCACACTTGCAATATGGAATTATCGGCTGGGGAGGAACCTATGATAAGTTTATGAAACAACTAGAAATTATGCAAAAACTGTTCTTAAAAATTATTTGTTCAAAAGACCATTTATTCAGATCTGATAAACTCTATAAGGAGAGCAATGTACTGGACATAAGACAGTTATACGTTTCATAAATCCTTATCTATCAACACAAAAATTAAAACAGACTTACCTTGATTGACCACACTCACAACACCAGACACAGAAAAAAGATCCAAACAACTACTTTTAAAGCAACAAAAACACACGTACAGCACTCAAGTTGATTTTTAGCTCCGTACATATACCGCATATTACCTTTTGACATCAAGAACATCAAAAACATACAACTTTTCAGAAAAGAAACAAAATGTTGGATTATGAATAAAAAAAGGAAAATGGTTCACGATCTTGTTAATATGAAATAGGGAGCCTTGATATTCATAAGTATTAGACATTGTTTTAATAATATCTGTAGGTTCGTAGTTGTAAATTTTTGTACTAGTAGGTCTTGCTGCTAGTTTTAACTTTCACGAATATTTATTTAGGGATTTTTAAAAGGTACACCTGAAACAAATCTTAAGACTTCTTAGGTTCGATCCTTATTTATTTCCAAAATTCTAGGATCAAGAAAAATTGCATGTTAATGTTTATGTTGGAAATAAAAAAGTATAAAAAGTATAAAGTATAAAGTATTTATCTTGATCATTCCTGAGTTGAACCGATTTAGTGATCACATTATTTGTCAATCAAGAAATGTTCACTCTAAACCTGTATAACTCAGAAATAAGTAAAATAAATAAGTTCGAGTGAATACCAATAAAATTCATTGATAACATGGACTTTCGCATTAGCGTAATTTCAAAGTATAACTCAGAAATAAGTGGGATAAATGAGTTCGAGTAAATGACAAAAAAGTTTATAAATAACATGTACTTTCGCATGCACGTAATTTCAAAGTACCTGCAATCGGTTTATATTTTCTACGCGTCGCGGCGCTCAGCTTCCGATGGTCGTCGAATTTTTTAAACTGTGAAAAATATCTACTTGAACCCATACATCAAACACTTTTCACAGAAAATGAATATTTATATTCGTTTTCGAGATATTGGCGTGCGGAGTTTTGAGTGAAAAACCCTGTATACTACCTATTGTTCTTGAAACAATAATGAAGATTCCAAAGGCCGCGAAGGTAATGAGTCATGTGAGACTTAAAACGTATATTTTTATAATCAGCATTTCAAATTATTGATTTTCTATTTCTTTGCGTCCTTGTAGGCTACTTGTACTTTTGAAGTGGAAATAAAAGGCGGTCAAAAGTCTCAATCACAATTCAAGTCTCTTTGAGAAGGATGGACGACTTCTTTTTACTTGTACTTTTTTCGCGACCAAAATAATATTATCCAAATTTGTAGGCTCCAAACTAATTTTTTCAAAGTACAAATACAGAAGAGCAAATACAGAAGACCCACATTCTCCCAAAAAAAAACATGTTGAATTCCACAGTACACGGAATCCGGCTCCTGGTATTTCCGATGAATAGTAGGTACCTTGGTACCTATATCATTCGAAAATTGAACTATGATGCAAATATTTATGATTCCAACCCTTTTGGAGAGATCTTGTGTTTTCAGTGTTCTGTATTTGTGGAAATTATTGGTGCAATGGATTATTCAAAAGATTGTCTTTGATTAAGTGGATTCAGAGGTGTCCATTTCTTTATGATAAACGTTCTAAAGACTTTAAAGACAAGAATATAATATTCTGAAAAACGATCAATACGAAATCGCGAACCTAACCTATACTATAAATCGACACTAGAAAATTAACGCCGCTATTCTCGTTGCGGCTTACGTTAGAGCATGCGCATCACGTCTTACCCAATCTATAAATCCTGCTTTACGAGATACCCATGCATAAACTCGAATTTGTAAAACCCTGTAAAGAATTGAAATAATAAGTGGAAATGGACAATTTGCATACATTTTCAAATGAGTTGAAATTTTATATACGTTTTCTAGACATTATTTGAAAGTCACTAGCAAAAAATTTCTCCGAAATACCCAAAAATATACTAAATAAATGAAAAAGAGAACGCGAATTTCACTGCATGATCGCAAAAGAGGTGGGGCCATATTACCCTTAAAAGAGAGAGAGAGTCATCTCAGTTAATACGTCAGACGGCGATAGATAGTGTATTCTGTGACGTAGTGGATGCTGATTGGCGCTCTTTAATCGGTGATTACTACATTATTAGAGGTCGTAGCTTGATTTTTTAAACATCAATGGCATCAGTACTTACTAATCCTTATATTTTTCATATTTTCAAAAAATGTGCAAATTGTCTATTCCGGAATGCCAAGGTAGAAAAATACTTGCACATCTAATTTTGTCGATAAATGTTAATGAAAGAGCCCTAAAAAGTTCATCCGTCCCGAAAATTCCAAAGTTTTGTGTTAAAAAAATATAAGTACAAAAAATAAAATTAAAAAAAATAGTCCTATAAAAATAATGATTACTCTTTTTAAAAATCAATATCCACTGTTTCAATGGTTAATTTGTGGTTTTTTGTAATCTGGTGAGCTTAATCATCTATTTTTGTTCATTTTATTTCATCCACCCTTTTAGACAAAAGTAAAATGGCAGCCGGAAATTGAATAGAACCGTTCAGTCAATCGACCAAAAACCTTTCATCCTGAATGATTTAATTCAGTATAATAATATGTAAGCATTCCGTACTGGGTACTGGTCCAGGAGCACATACCCTAGACAAAAGCAATGTGCTCCTGTTTTAAGTTTTTAAGCGGCTTTATAGATGCTAGTCTGCACCGAGAAAAACGAGTTTGGTTTTTCTCGGGTCTGCGAATGCCTTGCCTTTTCCACAATAGATTCCAATAATCATTGGTTTTTTATTGGATGGAATTTCTAAAATATTGCAGTAATAAGTGCTGGTTGATGTTTCAAAAATATTATATTATCAAGAATTTCGTTGTCCGGTTGAAGAATATATCATTATTATCTTTGTCTTCTAACTCAAGCAACTAATTATTATATCATCAATTTTCGAGTCAATTTCTTCATCTTGTCTGATATAAGTTCGAACAAAATGGTGCATCCATTTAGGGCATGAAAAAAGAGGGTATGAGTTTGGTTTTATTGTTCCTAACAATAAGTACAAATAAGCCTTCATGATACTCAAAAAAGGTTATTGTTTGTTTGGTTGCCATCGGAACATGATAGGTTGTTTGTTTGCCACGAGAATGTGAGTTATAATCCATAACTCAATAGTGACCAGTATGTTATGGATTATGACAAACTAGTGTGTTATTGACACTTTACTTGTCCAAAATGACATCAATAATGACACCTATAACTATCATGTGTTGAATAAAGTATATTTTTGCGATAGGAAATCGAAAGTAAAGATATTACACTTATAAATATTTGCATACAGAGAAAGGTTCTCGACCATGAACTACTATAGTTGGAGTATTCTACTACTTCCGGAAGTTCCGGAAGTAGCTGCCAACTTCCTTATTTTAACTAGTAAATTTTATTCCGCATTTAGATTCCCTTTTGGATAAAAAGATCAGTTTATTAGATAATTTCTATAGCCGTTTTGGAGGTTTCATGTAGGTAGTTCGGATAGGGTTTTAAAACCGCTACTGGGATTTGGAACCTATGCCTCGGATCTGCATGGTTTTTTTGTCTGGACAGATTTTTCAAAAACAAATACGCCGTTTTGATACACGTTGTAGGCCCCATTTTAAAACGTGCTTGCATGCTGAGCACAGGAAGGAGTGATTGAGTTTTGAGTAAGGGTAATACAACCAGAAGTTTTGAATTTTATTATGGACAAAACTGCTCATTTGCTTTGATTTTTGAAAATTATTCCAACAGTCTATAATGATAGCTATTCTTCAACAGATTCGAGTTCATCGATTCAAATTGATTGGCCGAATGCAATGCGCAGGCAAATTTCGTAGAAATTTTATTGGCCAAATACGGCGTCAAATTTCACGGGAAAACTTCGTAGATTTCTCATTGGCCAAATGCACGGCGTCATATTATTTGACGGTAAATTTTCAAAGATTTCTTTTTGCTACTGGCTAGCAGGAATGGCTGAAATATTCCCGACAAATAAAGAAAGTCCGTTCAATGCGGGGAAGAAAACCGGCCCAACAAATATTTGCCACTTTGACTTTGTTCTCTTATAATCTTATCAGAAGCGTGTGGTGTGCGGGTGTGCTAGTGTAATATTTTGTACTTTGGTGGTGTATTTGTCACTGTTATTGATATTTTGTGGGACCAATTATTACTGTGATCGATGGCGGATCTCCTGGGGAATATACCTCGTTTATTGGCGGGGCGATTGGAGTATCCTCATTTGATCAGCTACTTGACAACGGGTGGGGATACCCCCGAGGAAAAGTCGGAGGCTAACCTGTCCGGTTTGAGGCTGCTGGAGCATTTTGGCATCATCTCGTCCATTGACGACTTCATTCCCTGCATAGCTCAAATTTGCAACAAGCAAATGGAGGCGATCAGGGATCGAGGTCGGAAGATTGGTTGGCGTTTCCAGCGCTCCGCTCGTCACAAAATCTCACCAACAAACACAACGATTCTTGACCATGCACGTACTGCTGATAAGCAAGCCTCTCACGGAACTTGTCGCCAAATTTGACATTGCACAGGATACAGCCGTTGCTTGGTATCAGTACTGCAGAGACGTTGCGTCGAAAATTGCGTATCACGATTCTCAACCCATTGGAGGACCTGGAGACATTGTGGAGGTCGACGAGACCAAACTGATGAAGAGAAGAAACGATGTCGGTCGGCAGGGTATGATGAGAGTCCTTCATTTGTTCCGGCGAATGGAGGGCTTACAATCGATGTGGTGGTTTATTTTCCGGGCACGGAACGGTTGACCACTCCGTGAATTTCCTGAATCCTTCAAAAGATGAGATGCCTCTTTTCTACTCAAATGGTCTATTTAACCCGGCATGTCTGGATCGCCAATATCGGGGCCAAAAACCTGAAGCGTATGGAACCTGTGAGGTAAGTAGAACATTTATTCGAACTTGTCAATTCAATTATCAATTCGATTGATCAGATATCACACTCAGAACATCGAGAGGACATGGAGGGGGCTTAAAAAGATCTATGGGGGATATAACCGTATTGAGTACGGTTTTTTTTATATCGGCGAGTGGATGTAGAGAAAGAATAGGCTTAGCGGGTATGATTCCAACAAGCTAAGCCCTGCCCTGCCCAGAGGCTGAGCAGGGATATTTCGCGGGCATTCCCAGGTCCAGGCAAGCATGCTATGACTTGGCACACTGCCAATGCCCGGAATGCTCAGTCATGCTTTAAGGTAAAAACATAACATTTATCATTCGATATTCAATATTTTAGGTTCTTCACACTCTGGTTTTTTCTCTCTGTATACTCAATACCCAGATCCCCCAATATGTCCAAAGTGTTTACATCCAGGTTCCAGGTAGAATCATCCGGTAATGAAATATTACATTCATCATTCAATTTTCACTATTCCAGACCTTTGTAGGCTAAATTGCCTTCTTCAAACTTACTCGATATGCCAAACTCAAGAATTCTCGATAATATGTCCGCCCGAGTGCCGAAAGTACTTACGTCAAGCTCTCAAGCCCAATACGTTCACACGCAGCTATTATGTAAAATCATGCAATAATGAAAGATAACATTAATCATTTTTTGTACAACCTACACGTAAAGTCCACTTTTCAATGCATGCAAAGCAGGCGGAAAGTCGCTAATTTTGGCAGCCGGGCCTAAAAGTAGGTTGCTTAGCAACGGTTCATAGTGACCACGTGACAGTCCAGCATAGTTAAAGGAACTAATCACGTGACAATGAATGTGCACCACATTGTCTCATTTGTCTGTTTTGGTCTTGTCTTGACACTCTTGACAGCAGTGTCATGTCATTGATCATTGATCATTGATTGTTGATTTGTAATTTGTATGCATTTTGTAAATATTGTTATTCGTTATACTGTTATACAAGAATTACAAGATAAAGCAGCGATATGATGGATAATATTAACCACGAAGCAGTAATTTGTACACCTCCGGACATTCGTCAATATGCTGGGGACATAAACGCGGAGTTATTGCCAAAAAAATCCCGTGAGAGGTATGAGGAGGTATACTCGACCTATAAAAAGTGGCAAACATCAAAGAATATTAAACTAACTTCCGAAAATGTTTTGATGGTTTATTTAAAAAGAATTATCACAGAAATATAAGCCTTCCACCCTATGGTCAATTTGGTCAATGATGAAAAGTACCTTGAATCTAAAAGAAGGAATCGACATTAACCAATACAATCAACTAAAATCTTTCCTCAAAAGAGAATCACACGGTTATACTGGCAAAAAATCGAAAGTTTTGTCTCCCGAACAAATTGAAACTTTTCTCAAAGGAGCACCCGACGAAATATATCCAGCAACTAAGGTAATTTCATTGTGAAATAAGACAAACATCTATTATTATTTTTGACAATTGCAGGTGGCTATGATCTTTGGTATTTCGGGGGCTTGCAGGCGCGAGGAACTCGCAAATGTAAAGTTGAAGTATGTTCAGAATCAAGGAAAAATATTGGTCGTGAAAATTCCTGATACAAAAACGAAGGTTCCACGGACATTCACAATAGAAGGCGAATTCTCCAGAGTTGTTGAGAAGTACGAATCCATCCGTCCATTAGGAGCAACTTCCGAAGGATTTTTTTTAAATTACCACAGAGGCAAATGCACAATTCAAGCAATAGGGAAAAACAAATTTGGCGCAATGCCAAAACAAATTGCAGAGTACTTGAATTTGTCAGAGCCTAATTTATACACAGGACACAGTTTTCGTAGAACCTCAGCTACTCTTCTCGCTAATTCTGGAGCTGATTTGATTACCCTGAAACGCCACGGTGGTTGGAAAAGCAGTACAGTTGCCGGAAGTTATATTGAAGATTCCATCAACAACAAACGCAAAATTGGTCACCTGATAGCCTCTTCTATTTCTCAGTTTCCATCATCGACATTCAATGAAAACTCTAATGATGAATATAATATTGAAGACACATCGCAGAAAAAGATGAAGAGCGTGGACATCATAGGGACGTCTGAAAATACGAAGAACATTTCAGAAGCTACTTTGAATATTCAAAATAATAAACAAAATCCTATTTATAATTTCCATAATTGTAATATGAATTTTAACAATTATTAAAAAATGAATGTTCGCAAATCTTTTCGTCTTTTTTTATTTTAGTTTTGATTGTCTTTTTACAAGTAGCTTTCCGAGAAAAATACACAAGTCAGTATAACAATACTTGCATTATCGATTTTTCAAAAAATCACATAACCTCTCTTTTTACATCCTGTCATGTCACAATAAGCGGATGGCGTTAACCAGGTTACGATTTGTCGTTACCAGGTTTGGTAAGAAATTGGTTACTATATCGGTACCAGCTCGGGATCAAACGCCAAAACGTTCTGGCTACTAAAAGTAACGTTTATGGTATAACGTAACTACGTAATAAGATTCCTCCCAAGAGATTTGCCCCTTCTGCGATATTTTTAACCTGGTAACGCCAAAATCCGCCTCATCAAAATGGTGATTTTTCTTATCATTTCTTTTAAATTTTTATAATTTTTTTTTAGTGATTACAAACTGGTTGTACAAAAAGCACTGTTTGCACCACGGAGAAAAGATGATTTTGACTCGGCTAATATCTGCCCTCGCTTCGCTCGGGCTGATACTTATACCCTCGTCAAAATCATCTACTTTCCGCCCTTGATACAAAATGTACTATAATTTTGTTGCTTGGTATCAGTAGTGCAGAGACATTGCCTCGAAAATTGCGTGGCACGATTTTCAACCCATCGGAGAACCTGGAGACATTGTGGAGGTCGACGAGACCAAACTGATGAAGAGAAAATACAATGTCGGTCGGCAGGGTTGAATGGTATGATTTTGGTGAAGTCAGTAAGTCCACGAAAAAACGATTTGCAGTATCGGTAGAAAGGCGCTCCGCGGCGGCTCTTCTACCAATAATGGAAGAATGTATCGATCGTCAGTCCTTCATTTGTTCCGACGAATGGAGGGCTTACAATCGATGTGGTGGTTTATTTTCCAGGCACGGAATGGTCAACCATTCCGTGAATTTCCTGAATCCTCCAAAAGATGAGGTGCCTTTTTTCCACCCATATGGTCGATCTAGACCGGCATGTCTGGATCGCCAATATCGGGGCCATATACCTGAAGGTATGGAACCTGTTAGGTAAAAAGAACATTTATTTGAACTTTGTCAATCCAATCATCAATTCGATTGATCAGATATCATACTCAGAACATCGAGAGGGCATGGAGGGGGCTTAAAACGATCTATGGGGGATCTAACCGTATTGAGTACGGTTCTCTTTATATCGGCAAATGGATGTACAGAGAGAATGTGCTTAGCGGGTATGATTCCAACAAGCTAAAATTCCAGAGGCTGTGCAGGGATATTTCGCGGGCATACCCGGGTCCGGGCAAGCATGCTATGACTTGACACACTGCCAATGTCCGGAATGCTGAGTCATGCTTCAAGGTGAAAGCATGCGATAAAAAAATATAACATTTATCATTCGATATCCAATATTTTAGGTCCTTCAAACTCTAGTTTGTTCTCTCTGTATACTCAATACCCTTATCCCCCAATATGTCCGAAGTGTACATCCAGGTTCCAGGTAAAATCATTCGGTAATGAAATATTACATCTCAATTTTCACTTTTCCAGCCCTTTGTAGGCTAAATTGCCTTCTTCAAACTTACTCAATATGCCAAACTCAAGAATTCCCGATAATATGTCCTGTCCGCCCAAGTGCCGAAAGTGCTCACATCCAGCTTTCAGGCTCAATACGTTCACAGTTTACATGCAGCTATTAGGTAAAATCATTCAATAATGAAATATTACATTAATCATTCAATTTTGTTGCTTGGTATCAGTACTGCAGAGACGTTGCGTCGAAAATTGCGTAGGTCGACGAGACCAAACTGATGAAGAGAAAATACAATGTCGGTCGGCTGGGTTTTTTGGTGGAGTCAGTAGGTCCACGAAAAAACGATTTGCAGTATTGGTAGAAAGGCGCTCCGCGGCGGCTCTTCTACCAATAATGGAAGAACGTATCGATCGTCAGTCCTTCATTTGTTCCGGCGAATGGAGGGCTTACAATCGATGTGGTGGTTCATTTTCCGGGCACGGAACGGTTAACCACTCCGTGAATTTCTTGAATCCTCCAAAAGATGAGGTGCCTCTTTTTCACACAATTGGTCGATTTAACCCGGCATGTCTGGATCGCCAATATCGGGGCCATATACCTGAAGGTATGGAATCTGTTAGGTAAGTAGAACATTTATTCAAACTTGTCAATCCAATCATCAATTCGATTGATCAGATATCACACTCAGAACATCGAGAGGGCATGGAGGGGGCTCAAAAAGATCTATGGGGGATGTAACGGTATTGAGTACGGTTTTTTTTTATATCGGCGAATGGATGTACAGAGAGAATGTGCTTAGCGGGTATGATTTCAACAACAAGGCGGTCGACAGCGGACACGCCGTTAAAACCATTGCATCTCGCCATCGAATAACTCGGCTTTTGTCCCGTTTGTCACAAGCCCAAACCACTGTCAAGTTCTAGAATAGCAAGGTTTATTCGGTTGCCTACACCTAGAATATTGGAGAACTTTCGCCATCTATCGAGGCATTGGAGAGGCTCTATATAAGAAGCTCCGCCATTCGGACAAGGAGTTAGTTATCGATTAGCCGCGAATTATAATTGTTACAACATAAATATACGCTGCGATTGTGAACATGAATATTTGTGGTTGTGTTAGTGACTTTAAATAAATTAATTAAAACTGGACAAGTGTTTTCTATAGCGAAACTCGTTACATTGGTGTCAAAAGTGGGATTTATTGTGTGCTATAGAAACGGACATAGATATTCATTGTGATGGCTGCGAAACTAGTGTTTTTAACCGGATTGAAGGTCGCCGAGTTGAAGAAGGAGCTGGAGGAGCGTGACCTGGATAGTAGTAGTAAGAAAACTGATCTTCAAACAAGGCTTCGTGAGGCTTTAATGGAAGAAGGCATGGATCCTGATACGTTCCAATTTAAGATTCCCGATCCCAACGCAGTAGTTGAGAAATTGTCCAAGAACTTGAAGGATCCACTGGAAGAATCTTCTAGAGTCATGGAAGAAAATTTGGAAGAGAAGTTTAATGAATCCTCTAGAGCCATGGAAGAGAATTCGAGGAAAATGGAAGAGAAGCTCGAAGAATCCTCCAGAGCCATGGAAGAGAACTCGAGGAAATTGGAAAAGTTGGAAGAATCTTCTAGAGCTTTGGAAGAAAAGTTCAAAGAATCCTATAGAGCTATGGAAGAGAGATTGGAAGAGAAGCTGAAAGAAACTTCTAGAGCTATGAATGATCAGGTTGCAGAAGAAATCGGGAAACAGCTAGAAGATACAGTGAAGACTCCGGAAGAAGAATAGAAGTATGAAGTAATGAAAAGGCAAGTAACAGTGATCATGAAGCTACCAGACGTCCCATTCGAGAGCAAAGGTGCTAAAATGGAGTCTGATACCGTGCGAGTCCACATGAAAGCCCCTCAGTTTGATGGCAAGCTGTCCTGGAACAATCACCATCGCCAGTTCGAGGCAGCAGCGAGGGCAAATGGATGGACCGCAACCGAGAAAGCTCTGGCACTAACTCTGGCGCTTCGTGGGGAGGCAACGGAGATCCTGCAGACACTGAACACCCAGGAACAGGAGGACTACGATGTGCCCGTCAAGCATCTGGAGCTGCGGTATGGTCAAACTCATTTGGAGCATGTCTACCATTCCCAGTTGAAGAACCGCATCCAAAAGTCCAACGAAACCATGCAGGAGTTTGAAGCGGATGTTGCTCGCCTGTCAAGACTGACTTATCCAACCACGCAAGAAATGTGATGGAAAGGCTGGCAGTCCAGGCTTTTTTGGATGGTCTTCGGGATCAGGAGATAAGGCAGTCCCTGATACTTCATCGACCCGACAGACTAGTCGATGCTCTGGCCAAAGTCTTGGAATTTGAAGCGGCAAAGCAGTCCGTGAAGACACCTGGGCGCGTGCGAAGGATGGAAGAGCAGGATCCCGCACAGGAGGAGACCGTCGAAGCTACTGTGAGGAGAGTCGTCAAGGAAATGGAGGCGTCCAAGCGAAGGGAGCTACGATGCTGGAATTGTAGAAAGCTTGGCCACATTCTTAGCCTTCTGCAAGAAAGAGATACGGGCACCTTGGCGACGTCGGAAAACTAGCGAGGGTCGATGCGAAGGGGCAATCGTCGACCTCTATCCAGTATGCCCCGAAGAAAACTGCCATAGTTGCCTCTTTAGGACACAAACTGAACAGTGTGGTTGTGGATGGCTTGGTCAATGGAGAAAAACGCACCATGCTGCTGGATACAGGTGCGACGAAGACTATCATCCGGCCCGACATTGTCACAACAACGACAATGATCAAACCAACAAAGTGGCGACTACGGACGGCAACAGGAGACTTGGCTAGGATCCATGGTGAAGTGGAGGCAGCAGTGACTCTGGGAAGCACCAGCATCGAAAATCCAATGCTGGTTGCCGATATTGAGGAAGAAATCATAATTGGAATGGACATCATGAGATTTCAAAAATGGAACACTGAGAGCCAACAACGAAGAGGTGGTACTGCATGGGAGAGAGAAAGAGACAGTTCGTGTTTTGCTGGCTGGGGATTCTTCAATTCCCGAGAGGAGCGAGATGATTTTGTGGGCTCGCCTGGAAGGGAAGATGAAAGAAGGAAGCATCGTGATGTTTGAGCCTAAAATACACGATTCTGAAGTGGGACGAGGCATTGCATGTGGAAAGAGCCTGGTACATGTGGGAAAGACTGTGCCTACTCTGTAAGTTTGGCAAGGAAAACAGTTTTGGGGCTCTGCTCGTCAATTTCCTCTGTGGTGCGACAAGTATGTGAGACTGAGCAAACCATCTCTGAGTTCAACGGAGAGATGGAGAAGTTAGTTGTCACCTCTTCAAAAGATCTGGATAAGAGACAAAAACAACGATTGAGAAATCTGATAAGGAATAACGGCGACATCTTCGACAACGGGACTGGGGAAAAGGGCCGAACGAACGTGGTACGGCACACCATCAACACAGAGGGAGCACGACCGATCCACCAAACAGCTAGAAGACTACCTTTGGCCAAGAAGGAGGAGGCGGACAAGATCATCAAGGACATGGAGAAAGGCGGTGTCATCGAGCCTTCTAGTAGTCCATGGTCATCGCCAGTTGTTCTGGTTAAAAAGAAGGACGGTTCAACTCGATTCTGTGTGGACTATCGTCAGCTGAACAACGTGACGAAGAAAGACAGCTACCCGCTACCACGGATCGACGACACTCTGGACACCTTGGCCGGATCGAAGATCTTCTCAACCCTGGACCTCAAAAGCGGATATTGGCAGGTAGAAATGGCCCCTGAAGATCGAGAGAAGACTGCTTTCAGCGTTGGAACTGGGCTGTGGCAGTTCACTGTTATGCCATTTGGGTTATGCAACGCACCTGCTACGTTCGAGCGGCTGATGGAGACTGTTCTCAAAGGACTATCCTGGTCAACATGCCTGGTGTACCTGGATGACATAATTGTGGTTGGCAAATCATTTGAAGACCATCTGAAGAACTTGCAGGAGGTATACCAAAGGCTCAGAAATTCCGGTTTGAAGCTGAGTCCAAAGAAATGCCAACTGTTCCGGAGGGAAGTACAATACCTGGGTCATATCGTGTCGGCTGAGGGAGTAGCCGTTGACCAGCAAAAGCTGGAGGCAGTTAAGGAGTGGCCAGTACCAAAGATCCTCCACGAGCTAAGAAGTTTCCTGGGTCTGTGCACGTACTACCGGCGTTATGTCCAGGGATTTGCGAACATCGCCCGGCCTCTTCACAGGCTCACAGAGGCACAGAGACGCTTCCACTGGGACGAAGATTGTCAGGAGGCCTCTGACACGCTTAAAAGGGCACTTGCCAGCGCGCCCATCCTAGGCTACCCACTACCTGGGGGTAACTTCATCCTGGATACAGATGCCAGCAATGTAAGACTTGGGGCAGTGCTGTCCCAGATCCAGCAGGGACATGAAAGGGTGATCGGCTATTTCAGCAAAACCTTGTCGAAGCCGGAACGGAACTACTGCTTCACAAGAAGGGAACTACTGACAGTAGTCAAAGGGGTAGAGCACTACTACAAGTACCTCTACGGGAGAAAGTTTCTGCAGAGAACCGACCACGCCGCGCTCAAATGGCTCCTACAGTTCAAAAATCCGGAGGGTCAAGTTGCTCGTTGGATTGAGAGACTTCAAGAGTTCAACTTTGACACGGAACATCGAGCTGGATCCAGCCACAATAACGCTGATGCTCTGTCCAGGAGACCTTGTCCAGAACAATGTAAGCACTGTCAAAGAGCCAAGGAAAAGGAGGCGAGCACTTGCAGGACGACTGTGGTGGATGATTCCTGGCAGACCAGGTCACTTCGAGAGGACCAGGAAAAGGATTCAGATCTGAAGCTGATCATCAGATGGAAACAGGCAGGCCAACAACCAGCTTGGCAAGATGTCGTGCGATTCTCGTGAAGTCCTACTGGGCTCAGTGGAACTCTATGGATCTCAATGATGACGTCCTGAAGAGAGTGGTGAAGAATCTGAATGTCACAGAAGATCGGAAGCAGATAGTGGTCCCCCGAAGCCGACAGACAGAAGTGATGAGGGAAGTCCACGATGGCGTCACGGGTGGGCATCTAGGAGTGACGAAAACGCTGAGAAAACGGCGAGAGCGGTTCCACTGGGTCAACTGTCAAGCAGATGTGAAGGAATGGTGCAGAAAATGTGCCGTATGTGCGGCAAGTAACGGACCCCAGAAACGGCCAGAAGCTCCTATGCGTCAATACAACGTGGGAAGCCCCTTTGAAAGGATCGCAATCGACGTGGCTGGACCGTTTCCTGAATCGGACAAAGGAAATAAATACATCTTGGTCGCCATGGACTACTTCAGCAAGTGGGCTGAAGCGTATGTCTTGACAAACCACCTTGACCACCGTTTCGGTGTCCCGTTGGAGCTGCATTCGGACCAGGGCAGAAACTTCGAATCGACGCTATTCCAGAATGTCTGCGATGTCTTGAAGATCAAGAAGACAAGGACAACGGCGTTGCACCCACAATCGGATGGCATGGTGGAGCGAATGAACAGGACCATCAACCGACACTTGGCCAAAGTTGTCTCTGGCCACCAAAGAGACTGGGACGAACACCTCCACCTATTCCTCTTGGCATACCGATCTGCAGTTCACGAGTCCACAGGCGAAACCCCAGCAAGGATTATCATGGGTCGTGAACTCCGGCTGCCCTGCGACCTGAAGTTTGGCTGTCCACCTGGTGAAGATGTCGCTGGGGAAGATTACGCAAGCAATCTTCGAAGAAAGATGGACGACATTCATCCGTGTCCGTTTGAACATCCAGAGTGCCAGCGATCGGATGAAGGAGGCCTATGACGTAAACGCTGAGGAAGGCGGGTTCCAGGTTGGGGATCTGGTTTGGCTTCACAACCCACAGAGGCGACGTGGCTTCTCCCCAAAACTGCGAAGTTCTTGGGAGGGACCGTATGAGATTCTGGAGCGAATCAATGACGTCGTCTACCGGATAAAGAAACCACCACGAGGGAAGCCGAGGGTTGTTCATTTCAACCGTTTAGCTCGGTATGCTGGAAACCATGACGATCAGGACGCTCAAGTGAGGCAGATCAGGTTACCCAAAAACGACATGTCATTGGAAACTTTCATGTCTCTACACACCAATGGCCAGAAAGTCCAGAATGGCGTTGTCCAAGAAAGGCAGCTGGATTTTGTAAGTTTATTTCTTTTAAGTGCACTTACAACTTACACAAAAAAAGGCGAAGGCGAAAGAAAGGTGAAAAGTGAAAAAGAGAAAAGAAAAGAAAATTAAAGAAAGAGAGAGTTTTTAAGGGGAAAGAGGGTACTCATGGAATTTACGCTTTAATAAAAAAAAAAGGTGGTGTCACTGAATTTGTCGAGTTATGCCAGCTTCAGCGGAGAGTGGTCATGGGCCTAACTCACTCTAAGAATTCGATATGAAAATTAATTGCGCCACTCGCTTTCGTCACTTACCCATCGACAAATCCAATACAAAGCGAGAAATAGAGGGAAAGCGAAAATAACATAAAATACCCTAAATCAAACACAATACAATTTATTCAGTCATAGTCAAATACCCAAGCCGTACTCCATATAAACGAGTAATACTCGTTATAAAAAATAGAACTACGGGAAAAATGTCAAACAAACATAATGATAAGCGAGCCAAACGCTTCAAAAGTGATTTTTAGCAATGGGTCTAATAAATACGCGAAAGTGTCTATGTGGTAGTTTTACAGGTTGTGATGTGAATATCCGCTTTGATGGCCAACAAATAGGATTTACAAGTGATAATCACTAATAAATCTAAAACGTAAGTAAATAACAAAAGTATTAATTAATAGTTATTGCAGACCGGTGATAAAGATCAAAACACTGGGTTGAATAACATTTTGAAAGTAACGTTTATGGCAAAATGTGGATGTGTCCCATAATATATAATAACGACTTACATTAAAGCACTAATTGTACACGCGTGCAATGAATGGGGCCCAAAAGGCTCCGTGAAGTGAAGAGTCGTAGTTTGGGGCTCAGTCCAAGCATTCCAAGCATCCCAGAGTAGGCGACAATGTTGATACATGCTTCATATTTTTGTTGCAGGTACGTAGTTTTTCTTTACGTAAGGGGTAGTTGGTAATGAAAGTAATTTTTCCTTACTTAGATCCACACAGATGGGAAAAAGGCAACACTAATCACCAATAAGTGGGATAAAAGGCAAGTAAAACGACAACGCAGAAAAAGGTGTAATAAAATTGGCCTGAAAATAGAAAATATCCACAATAGGACTGGGGATGACTCAAAAGATCTAGCTTACCACTGATGTTGAGGGGCCAAAACGTGGTCCAATAGGAAATGGGGAAAATCTGGGACGATATCTCACTGAATCGGCAACTTGAGCACTTTGGTACAATCGAAACAAATTATTGATACCAATAGGAAATATAAATCGTCAGATTTTCTGGAAAATTCGGCACAGGGCCACGAGGTAATGAACCACACGGTATATAACCTCAGTAAGTATTGAACAAAGAAAAATGTGATCTTCTAAGCCATTTCGTTTTTAGAAATTCAAAAAAACGGCCACGCCCAACCTCGCAGGATTGGACTTTGGATCTCGAACAATAGACTTATTCTCGTGGGAGTCAGGGTGATTGAGGCGAATATATGGAGTAAATCACGGCGAACACAGGACCGGACTAGTGACTGATAAACAAGTCAAACCAAAACCATAACACAATTTGTGACTAACTTTACCTTTGCACCATAAGAATGTAAGTTATTTTATTTTTATTAAAACCCATTGCTGAAGGCGGCAGTATTTAAATTTAACATTGAACTTAACTAAAAAGTCCCAAATACGACTGAAACGAAACTAAAATGAACGAAAATTAAAAACGAAAAATGAAACCGTAACAATTTGTTCAAAGCACCGGCCGAATATTCGTTGGCTCACTGGGTCACTGAAGACCTTGGTATGAGGAGTGGTCTTGCTGCTGCTTTCAAGCGGAAATTTGGACAACTGGAACGACGACAAAGACCAGAGGTGGGAAAGGTACTGGAAATCATGGAAGGTACACGACATCTGTTCTACATTGTGACGAAGAAGCTTCCACAACATCTGACCACCTACAGTGATGTCTGGAAAGCCCTCACTCATCTTCGTGACTTGATGCAGTCACAGGACCTGACTCATTTGGCCATTCCGAAGATGACCAATGACCGCGTGGACTGGCGTATGGTGAGAAGCATGCTGGAAGTGATCTTCAAGGAAAGTGGCGTTGACATCTTGGTGTGCTGCTATCCTTTCAGAAAGACGAACCAGAAGACAGTGGACTGCTATTTCCACCGAACATCACACTGCAGGTTTGGGGAGAGTTGCCGGTATCGACATGAGGACATTCCGGGACGAAATGCTCTAAGGAGGGAGCAATGTGACGAAACATGCCCAGTGGAACGAACTTCCTAGGCGGTCGACAGCGAACACGACGTTACAACCATTGCATCTCGCCATCGAATAACTCGGCTTTTGTCCCGTTTGTCACAAGCCCAAACCACTGTCAAGTTCTAGAATAGCAAGGTTTATTCGGTTGCCTACACCTAGAATATTGGAGAACTTTCGCCATCTATCGAGGCATAGAAGAGGCTCTATATAAGAAGCTCCGCCATTCGGACAGGTAGTTAGTTATCGATTAGCCGCGAATTATAATTGTTACAACATAAATATACGCTGCGATTGTTAACATAAATATTTGTGGTTGTGTTAGTGACTTTAAATAAATTAATCAAAACTGGACAAGTGTTTTCTATAGCGAAACTCGTTACAATATCACATTGATGAGACGATGGTGTGCAATGGCTTCACGAAGCCATTTTTAATTTTGCAAATTAGAACTGAACAAAGTTTCAACAACAATAATCTGCGTCTACACAGGGTGTTATTCAATGATAGGCAGTAATTCCAAAGACGCATTCCTGAACCACATGCAAGTAGAAAAGGTCTTACGGATTTATTATAAGTAAATCGAGTCGAATTCGCTGGTTGCTATATTTGTTGTTATTGTTATGGACATACCTAATGTTTTTGACTTTCCCTCACCTTCACCCTATGATTTTTCATGTGGTCAAATAGTAGAACTCCAACAACTATTAGGACACATGTTTATATTGAAATTGGTTCAGGAATGCATCTTTGTAACTATGGCTTATCATTGAATAAAACCCTGTATAGGCTAATTAGAAGCACACTAATATTCAATTTAATAGCGTAAAATTTATTGTTTAGAATCAAAATACCTGCTTACATTAACATTATGCGAAACAATCAAACTATCCTATACTCACCAGTACAATTTATTTTTACAGCGTACAGGGATGGTTTGATTTGGTCTTATAAAGTTGACTCTATCCTCATTTCGCCAAATTTTCATGTGCGGAAAAGTAACGTAGTTAGTACATAGTACTGCTACAGCTGTAGATTTCTGTGAACAATAATTCAATAAAATTTTAACGTGAAAAAAAAAACGGGAAAGCTGATTTTTCCAGAATTAGTCAGCAACTGTACTGAGTGCAAAATTAGCAAAATGGAAATTTCCTCCCTGCGGTTTTTGAGCAATAAGGGTGGTTTTTTGAAATGTGCTACAACAAAATAATAATAATTGGACGAAGATTATAAATAGGAACATGCTGTACAAATTGCCCTTATGATTTGTTTGTTCTACAGCATGCAAAATATGAAAGTTATTCAAGCACGTTTCCCTTATGAGCTTTTTTTGTCACTTGAATATTTTTGGAGATACCGCCCAGTTCATGAACTAATTGGAGTGAATTCACTATGGAACTTGTTTCTGATGAGAATTCAGGGTTTTGAGTTTTTGAGAAACGCTTGGACAAGTCGATTTTTTATTTTGGGATGCGGCGGTTTTATAGCATATTCAGGTATACAGGGTGCACCAAAGTACGACTATCGACTTCTTTTCCAAAATGGAAACACCAATTTTTTACTTCATTATTGAATTCTGCGTGCGATTCGATTATATATGTCATGTTATACACCCCATACCTACACTAACCGACAAAAGTAGAGGAAGCGCCTAAAATTTGAAGAAACTTTGATCCTGCGTGAGTTATCAAAAAAGTGATTGTACATTCAATAACTTGAATACAGTTGTCAGTTCACGTGTCCTGGCGATTGTTAAAAAAAAATGTTTATGAAATGACCCATTTTTGAAGAAATTATGAAAAATTGGACATTTTTGCCAAGTTCAAAATTCTATAACTAGACTATCCTTCAATTCAAGTTCAATTATTGTGAAATTTTCATGAAGTACATAATTTGTGCCCCTCTTTCGAATGATGCTAGCCATTTTTTTTTCAAAAATTACACAGAAAAAAGTTTTAAAAGTGTCCATTCTTTAAACGTCAAAAAAGGGCACTAAATAATTCTTTTTCTCTTTTTCAGAATCGCCAGGACACGTAAACTGACAACCAGATTCAAGTTTTTAAATGCAAAATCACTTTTTTGATGACTGATCCAGGATCAAAGTTTCCTCAAATTTTAGGCTGTTTCTCTACTATTTTCGGCTAGTGTATATCCAACCGCGCGTTTCCAAGAAAATGGCCTGATAAATCCATAATATTTCTATTTCAAGAAGAGGTTAATGTTCTAGTGATTCAATAATTGAATTGAAAATCCAATCAGCAACGTAAGTAAATATGTAGTAACTAGGCAACTCAAAAAGACAGAATCGCGTAGTTGTTTATTTTCATATTCACAGCCAAGAAGCAGCAATATAAACTTAGTATAGGTAACTAGGCGAGTGTATCTTTTTTTAGTATGTTGCTGAATGAGCATTTAATTCAAATTTTCAACCAATACAAACATCAACCCGGTTTAGAATGAATAATATCATGGATTTAAAATGCCATTTTCTCGAAAAAAGTTGGATATAATATGTAGGTAAATTTCAAAAATACAGGGTGCCAAAGATTCGGGTGCATACATGGAGATCTCAGTTATTATGAGAAAAGTTCCGACTACTTCCGAAAATATTCGAAAAAAACCGAAATTTCGCAAAAACGTTTTTATTATCTCCTGCGTTTGTTTGAAAAGACATTCTGGAATGAATTACACTTTGTTATTGCTTTTTCTGCTCCAAGAGATGGTGGTATCAAATTGAAAATCTGACGTTTCGTCTTCGAGCTGCCATCAACTTTATTTTTTTTAATACGGACCTGGATTTTTTATTTTATTTTTAGTTATCTTTTGACGTCCTTAGGGCATTGACGTATCGCAACCGTCAAAAATTATACTCATCTAAAAATCAATACCAGAGAAAATTAGTCAGGCAACCCTTGTCTCCCTAAGACATAGTTTGGTTCATAAATCCATCTTTGTTCGACACGTTATTCTTATGAGAAGACCTTCACAACTAAACAAACCCAATTGACTGAACCAAAATTTGAATAATATCCAATAACGATAAATTAAATGAAATTAAATTAAATCTACAAATGACATGGAAAATAAAAAAAATACATAAAAAAAACTGAATTAATTTCTGCAAAAGTGTTCAAAAATATTGCCATTTTAACCAATAGATAACAATAATGATTAATTGACCATCCCAGTATGACGTCACTACTGTCATTTGCTGGGTGGCACACACAATTTATAGGTTGAAGCTTGTTATGTCAGTTATGTGTACATTAATAAAATTGATGTTTTTGATAACATATTTTCTAATAAATACTAACCAATTTCATCCAGTAACTAGAATGATCCATGATTCTTACCTCAGACATCACAATAACAAATGCTTCTTCGCTGATTTGTTTAGCAGCAATTTTCTGAATACAGGATTCGTATTGCTTGAAAGCTTGCAAACTCTCACAAGCCTTCATCTGCTTCCCAGTGTAAAAACTGTGAGTTAATATCGATAATTTACTAAAGCCATCATGGTGATATTCATTAATCGAAGGAGCATAGGCATTATATTGTGTATAACGCCGATTTTGTGGTCGTATTGTATCTTCACATCACCACTTAACGTTGAATAATAATTGCTGTGAGCCATTTTAGAAAAGAACTGATTGAAAAAGCATTATTAACAGATTTGTTTGTCATCCAGCAAAAATGACATCGTTGTCAAGGTCACGTTTTCTGGAATGGTCAATAATGATTGATTGTGACAACATCAAAACTGTCAATACTACTCCAACATTTTAAAAAATTATAGCAAGTTTATACGAATATTTAATTCAAAAAATTAGGTTCAACACCTATCTTTTTATATATTTTTTCGAGATTTGATGAAGTACAGAAGGCCCAGCGTTTCATATAGAATACAATAGATTATTGGTTAGATCCAGTATCTGACATTGTCAACTTCATGGTTAAAAATACCTCACTTTAGGAGTGTGTCGAATGCGACAAATTATTAAAAAATTAAACCGGTTCAAAAATCCATGTTGGAAAGGTTCATGGAAAACGACAACCTAAACATATGGAAAAATTAGTTGATAAACCTTCAACGTCAACTGGAGATTATGGAATACCATCTATATTAGGTCAATATTTTAGACCTAAGTACACTTATTTGCAAGACTCCGAAGCCTCTTTTTCTGAAATGTCCCATGTTATCTCCGTAGAAAAAACAAAATCTTCCAAAATCCACAGTCCCAAACGTCAGGAGAAGAAACAATGTCCAGTTTGCAATAGATTTTTTCGTGGAGATAATGGATTGAACAGACATTTGAGAGTTATGCACGGAACAATATCACCAACCTGTTCAAAAGAGTTCCAGGAGAGTAATTTTGAGGTTAGTGCAGACTCCATTTCAAAATTATTATCACTTCTTCGCCAAAGCACTCCTATCCTTGCAAGAATTCCTAAGAGTGCAAGAAAAGTTTTCGCAACTGAGTTCACCAATCTTATTAAAAAATGCATCGACGAAAATTCAGTAAGATCTTGGATACGCATTTTGATGTTTCCTTACGCCACTCTTAGGGTACCAGAAAAATCAAATAAGAAATCCCTTACATCTTTGGTGAAACAACATTTATTCAATTGGCAAGATACAACAAATCAGTCAAGAGATTATTTAATTGCCAAGTATTATCCAGTAAGGTCTCAAAAAAGTCATCTTAAGAAAATGTCTGAGAGATAACAATGATAATGATAAAGATAACTGATAACAATGAATTACAATTATCTAGAAAGGTGAATCAAAAAATATCAAATGGCGATATAAAAGGTGCAATTAGATTATTATGCAGTGAAGATACTTTAGCACCTAATAACGAATCTACATTTCGATGCCTTCTCCATCAAAAGAATATAACTGCGAAGATTTGCCTCCTACATCTAGTATTGAAGTTTTGGAAAAATACATCAAATTAGCAATATCTTCTTTCAAACCCGGTTCTGCTGGCGGCTTGGATTCGTTGAAACCTCAACACCTAAAGATTTGACAAACGATGGATTGGGAACAACAGCATCAACACTTGTTTCTGCATTAACAAGATTTGTCAAGAAAATCATCGAAGAGAAACTTCCATCAGAAATTCGTCCGTTTTTTTTTTGAGCTGCCCTTTGTGCGTTAAAAAAGAAAAATGGAGCAATTCGTCCGATTGCTGTAGGCTGCACCACCCGGAGGTTGGTTGTCAAAGTAGTCTGTTCCAAACTGGTAATATCTCTTTCTGAACATTTACACCCAATTCAGCTGGGTTTTGGTACAAAATATGGTCTAGAAGCTGCTGTTCATGCTACACGTCGATATATTTCTACTAAACATCAAAAACCAAAATTTGTTTTAAAGATTGATTTCTTGAACGAATTCAATATGATTCGTAGACAATTCCTTTTACGATCTTTCTTTCTTTCAACGATCGATCAACTTTGTCACAACGCGGTGTTCAACAAGGATACCCATTAGGTCCAGCCCTTTTTTCTCTTACCTTACATCCAATAATAAAATGTTTAAAAAGAGATCTCAACCTATGGTATCTTGATGACGGTACCCTTTGTGGCGACAAGAGCACAGTATTCAAAGATTTTATCTTTATCAATAAAGATTGTTCAAGAGTTGGCATGGAAATTAACTTAGATAAATGTGAGTTATTTTTGATTTCTCCAATTAATAATACCAATCATCAGGATGTCTCAATTTTTGATGACTTTTTTTCCATAGCCCCTAATCCCAAAATAGTGCCTATATCTGAGCTTTCTTTGTTAGGGTGTCCTCTCGCTGATAGAAGTTAAAATTCAGAATTAAATAACAAAATTCAGACTCTTAAGCGATTTTGGTAAAAAATAGAACAACTATCATCTCATTCGGCTTTCTTTCTACTCAAACATTCTTTTTCCATACCGAGGATGATTCACCTTCTAAGATGTACTCCCTGTTGGAAAGAACAAAATCTTCTGAATGTTTATGATGGTCTCCTAAAAAGCATTTCTGAAAACATTACTAACTGTAAATTTGAGGAGAAAGCTTGGTCATTATGTAAATTACCTATAAAATTCGGAGGATTAGGTATACGTGATGTTTCTACCTTGGGTTTTTCCGCTTTTATTTCTTCCAATAAAAATGTCGATAGCCTTTTAAACGCGATTCTTCCAAATTCTATTATAACTCTCCCTGATAGCTCTCTCATAGAGGCAATGAATTGTTGGTCAAATTTATGTGACGGAAAATATCCCTCCAATGATTTTTCGAAACAAAAACTTATGGATGAAACATTATGCAGTTTCTTCATTAAAAATATCTTATCAGAAACAATTGATAAATCAGAGAGAGCACGTCTTCTAGGTTACAAGACAAAGAAAGTGGAGCATGGCTTAATGCTTCATCTTCAGCTTCTTCAGGTACTCATCTGGATAATACAACTTTTCGAATATCTAAAGCCCTTCGTACCGGGCAACCAGTGTGCGTGACCCATACCTGCTGCTGCGGCGAATCTCTTTTACCTAATGGGCGTCATGGCCTTTCTTGCCACAAAAGCGCCGGTAGATGGTCACGTCACAGTTCTCTCAATGACATAATTAAAAGAGCTCTGGTGTCCACTGAGATCCCTGCAATCCTAGAATCATCAGGAATTTGTAGAACAGATGGAAAACGAGCAGATGAGTTATCCTTGGTTCCTTGGAAGAGAGGCAAACCTTTGATTTGGGATGCAACTTGAAGTGATACCTTGGCTGCGTCTAACATCAATTTCAATTCAAAGAAAGCAGGAGAAGATTCCAAAATTTCAGAAATTTCGAAAACTAAAAAATATTCGGAGCTATTGAATAGTCATATTTTTGTTCCTTTTTGTGTAGAAACTTTTGGTCCATGGAGAGAAACAGCTAAATCTTTTTTTAAATAAATCAGTACCAAAATCCAGACAATTAGTCATGAGCCACGAGCTGCGGCGTCCTTGATGCAAAGAATCAGCATAGCTATACAGAGGGGCAATGCAGCTTCAGTGTTGGGCAAACTTTTCGAAATGCAGCAATTGGACGAAATCTTTAATTTATAGTTTTTTTCTATTTTATATATTTTTTTACTATTTATTTATTTATTTATCTATTTATTCATATATTTATATCGTTATATCTATTTCAAAATCAATAAATGTGAATAATAATTGAAAATATTGAGGTTGCTGAGGCAACCCATTACTCTACATCCTCATCTAATCACCTCAATGCCTCAAGGATAAAAGATAACTAAAAATAAAATAAAAAATCCAGGTCCGTATTCAAAAAAATAAAGTTGATGATGGCAGCTCGAAGACGAAAGGTCAGATTTTGAATTTGAAACCTTGTAGAGGAGAAAAAGTGGCGGTGACAAAGTGTTATTTATTTTAAAATGTCTTTTCAAACAAACGCAGGAAATAATAAAAACGTTTTTGCGAAATTTCGGGTTTTCTCAAATATTTCCGGGAGTAGTCAGAATTTTTCAAATTTCAAAACGGCATTTTCTTGAGCATAAAAATGCGCAACTTTGCAACCATTTAACCGACCCGAATCTGTGGCACCCTGTATATAAACAGAATTTCACGCAGAATTCAAATATGAAATAAAAATTACATGTTTCCATTTGAAACAAAAACAGTGATGATCGTAACTTATTTTTGGTTCATCCTGTATACATGAAATTGTCATTAAATAGACCGCATCCACAAATAAAAAACATCATGCCCGAGCGTTTTCCAAAAAATTAGAACCCTGCATTTAAAATAAATGTGGTCCATATTTCAGCCGATCACTGTGTAATTTTATCACGAACACCTTTAATTTGACAAATTTACAGAACTAGACAAAAATAACAAAACTACCCCAATTCCATAAACTGGGCTATCTCAAAAAATAATCAAGTGACATAGTCCATGAGGAAAAGTTGCTTGTCCATTTATTATGATCCACTTTCATAATGGATCAATTGAGAGCAAATTAACTTTTTTAAATTACCCCAAATGGGCCGGAAATAATCAATTTTGTTGTAGAACAATTCAAAAGAACCACCTCTATTGCACAAAGAACGCAGGGGGAAATTTTCCGATTCTGCTAATTTTACACTCAGGAGACCGTCGTTGACAGACTTTGAAAAATTCATCGTGGACTGTTGGTTCAGGGATGCGTCTTTGGAATTACGGCCTGTCATTGAGTGACACCCTGCGTAGACCCAACTTTTTGAAGTTGAGACTTTGTTCACTTCTAATTTGCGAAATTAAAATGGTTCCGCGAAGGCATCCCAGACAGCACAGTATATCCAGTGGATATCCATTAGACGTCCCAATATCCACTGAATGTCCAGTCCATTATGGATATCCAAGGGATATACAATGGATATAGTTTATGGATTTAGAGAGTGGTGGGAATAGTCTTTGTTTTGTCGAAAATAAGATACCTTTCCAAATAGAAGAGTTTTTGTTGAATATTTTCTCTAAAATCTCAAAAACGGTCAACATCCTTGTAGATATTCGTCCAATGGATATACTATGTATTTGGTTTTAAATTATAGATTATAAAAGCAGGTCCAATTTCATTACCTCATTTGATTTGAAAAATATTATCATTCATTCATTTCAAATTCATAGAAATTCACTAATTTCAATTTCCTGTAATATCCACTGGATATCCAAGATGGATATATAATCAGTGCTACCTCCTCTGTGTAGCAGTTGGTAGTGCGTGACATGCCAATAATGTCATGTCATGTCATTCATGTCATCATTCATCATCGAATCCGCGTGCTTACCTTCCTTACCGCGTCAGAAGCGTATACCGATTTGATTTAACAAATAATTTTTTATCAATTCATTGGAGTGAAGACAAGAGCTTTGATTTCGATTTTGTGCATCTCTAGAAATCAAAGGTATGTACATACTTATTATGTTATGCAAAAGTGTTCGTGAAAACTAGTATTGATTGATTACCGAGCCTTATATTGTTGTTTAGATATTTGGGTTTTATTTTAGCAATGTACTTCTGTGATAATGGGGCTGTGAGTGAACGTTTAAGTTGGCTCAACTTATCCGGTTCACGTTTCACCTTAGTCACGGACATTTTCATCAATAAACAATCAAATTAATTATGTGTAGGCATACATTAGCTTAACGTGAATGTTCAATCATAATGCCAAAATTATGTCAAAGTCCAGATCATAACCCGGCTCAAACAGATATCGCTGCGGAGACACTTTCGAAGATTTGATTTGCATCTTAGAATCAGTATATATACAATTTTTTTTCTTGCAGAAATAACCTTTTTGTCAAAATTGGTGGTGACGACATCAACAGTGTAGTAAAGAATATCTCGAAAAAAGTGATTTCTGATAAAGTTGCATCAGAATACTGGGAAGGAAAGAAAAGATAGAAGATGTTCTGCTCGTTGATTCTTTCCGGATGTTGTAAAAGTAAGTTCAAGGAATGTCGCTATATTTTTATCAGGATTTTATTAATTACGTAATTGAATTTTGAAGGAGCAGCAGCTCAAAGCCCTAACCCCCTAACTTCAAGGAGACAGATCAACAAATAATATCCACCTTGAAAAACTGGTTGAGACATGCGCCAGCAATGCTCAAAACCAGCAATCTGTAAGTATTTTTTTTTATATGGCGCTCACCATTTTCTTTAGTATGAGCTATTTTATTTTCAACTGCGTTACGCTGTGTTCAAATTTATTTATTTATTTATCTGTTAATATTTTTTTAGTCATTGCGTAGACATACATCACACATTTTTACTTGTAATTTAAAAAACGCAATAATTTACCAGTGATCCATGTAATTAATATCACATATAATATTACACACAACGTCAAAAGTCTTGGACCCCCTATGTTTTTTCCTCATTTCTACAGAGATTAAAAATCTGGTCACATAAATAAGTACTCTATTCTTTTCCCCAGTCTAGGTGGTCAGACTGTTTTTTATTGAAAAGTGATTGTGCGTTTTTGTCCTCTGAAAGAAAAAAAGAGACACTCTTGACGGTTTTTAAAGTGGTTTTACAAAAAAATGGATATCTAAGAGGGGCAAAATTTATACCGATTCTGAAAATTAATCTACGATTGACAATTTTTATAGCCTGCGGTTTTGATGTTGCTAAAAACGATACATTTCTCACTCTTTTTAGCCAAAATCGTCAATTTAGGCAATTTTTGACATGTTTTAAGTTGGTGAAAAAACATACTACAATATTTTTGAACGGACACGATTTTTTTAGGTACATACCCGATGTCTCGTAGCCCAACATCTTTGTGAATAATGCTTCGTATATATTTTTTTCTTTTATTGCAAAAAGAAAAATACTGATGAAGGATCAGCACAACAACCATCGGACGAACCCGGCAATGAGTGATGAAAATTTGATGTACTCATTACATTAATAAAACATGAAGGGAAAAATTGCAGTACTTGTTGACCTTTATGTATCAGTACAATAAGGGGAAGGGATATCCCGAAATATTTCCAAAAGATATCCAAAAGATATCCAGAAGATATCATATCAATATCTATGGACACCCTATAGATATCCATAAGAATATCCATGGGATATTCGCTATATCCTGGATATAGACGGACATTTGGATGAATATCTATAGGATATCTTGAATAGATATCTTGGATATCCATGTTGGATATCTATTAGATATCCTATAGATAATTTGTGCTATCTGGGATTGTACACATTGTCACATCAAAATGATAGTAGAATATTTCTAGATTCACCGTTATAATAGAAAATAATTATACATGTATGTAATTAATTTCCGTGGTGGACGATAATGATTGATGCATTGAGTAAACAAATTCATTCCTATACCATACTTTTCTACAGTGCATTTGATCCGTACCGTAGTAAACAATGGCTGAACAAATTGTGCACGCAGTCTAGCTATACTTTACTTCGATAAAGCTCATCTATGCTCTGTACTCTGTAGCGTAGTAAGGAATGCCAATACGCGTCCGGGCAAGCATGCTATGCATATTGACTTGGTACACTGCCAATGTCTGGAATGCTGTCATGCTTTAAGGTGAAAACAGGCGAGAAAAAATATAACATTTGTCATTCGATATTCAATATTTTAGGTCCTCCACACTCTGGTTTGTTTTCTCTGTATACTCAATACCCTTATCCCCCAATATGTCCGAAGTGTTCAAATCCAGGTTTCAGGTAAAATCATGCGATGAAAAAATACTAGATTTATCATGCGATATTGACTGTTTTAGGTGCTCCACAGTCTTCTTCATCCGTCAATATGTCCGGAGTTTCTACATCCAGCTTGTAGGTATAATCATTAGGTAATGAAATATTACATTCATCATCCAATTTCCACTATTCCAGCCCTTTGTAGGCTAAATTGCCTTCTCAAACTTACTCAATATGTGGAATATGCCACACTCAAGAATTCCCGATAATATGTCCGCCCGAGTGCCGGAAGTGCTTACATCCAGCTTTCAGCCCTTCACAGTCTGAGTTGCATTCTTTAAAATAACTCTAAATTAGTTGATGTCTGGCGTAATAATTGGCCACTCTTCAAATCCATATAGATATATTTTTTAAGCTCTGTTGTGTATTGAAGTGAAAATTTTGAGAATTGCACAAATTTATATTACTTTAAAACAAAACACAATGAAAAAATGTGGAAATTGTTATCTGACATGCACTTTGTCAAAAAATTCGAAGTTGATTCTTCGTTCTCCTGGCAACAAGTCATTTGTTTTCTGGTAGTGGATCTGGATCGTCGTGTGTGTACCATAACATGATGCCCCCAGCTTGAAATCCTTCAGGATTTCAAAGAAAGGAATTGATGGTCACTCTGGTCAGGCAGCACTGCAATCTTCGATACAGGACGCTTGAATTCTTCTCGCGCGGTTTTGATAGTAACTGATCGAATAATGTTATCTGCGCCAGGGTTTGTATAAAGGATTCTTCCTAACTGCCACTTCAGAGGTGGAAGGAAGCCCATCTTCTCGTATGATAATAAGTGTGCCAGGTTTTAATGACTGTGGTAAGTTTTTCTTCCATTTCACTGTTTGTTGCAGCTGGGTGATGTATTCCGTGGACCATTTTGACCAGAAGTGTTGTAGTAGTAACTGCATTCTCTGGAATCTTGTCAGGTGGTTTTCTTTTATACCAAGCAATTCCTGCTCTGGTTTAGTTGTGAGGGTTTGCCGATTAAGAGGTGTGCGGGCGTGAGGGAATTGAGGTCATTGGGATCATTAGACAGATGATAGAGGGGTCTTGAATGAAGACAAGCTTCTATTTGATATAGAACAGTACAGAATTCTTCAAAAGTTAGAGCAGCTAGTCCTATAACACATTTCAAGTGATATTTAATTGATTCTACCCCAGACTCCCAGAGACCCCCGAAATGTGGTGCTCGTGGTGTAATGAATTTCCATCGAATACCCTCATTAGATAAGTCATCAACAATGGTGTCAGTGTGTAATTGAAAAAATCGTTCAATTTCATTATTGGCGCCTACAAACGTTGTGCCATCATCGGAATGTATTTCTGAACACCTACCACGCCTTGCCATGAAACGTCGTAACGCTGCTAAAAAACACTCGGTAGTAAGGTCACTTACAACCTCCAAATGAATGGTCTTACTGGCAAAACAAATAAAAAGAGACACATAAGCCTTTGTAGTTTTAAAATTGCGACCTTTTCTATCACGAATAAAAAATGGACCTGCATAGTCTAGACCCATTGTAGTAAAAGGTCGTATAGGTGTTACACGAGAAGCAGGGAGATTACCCATTAGGTATCTTTCTGGTTTATTTGTGAATCGAAAACAACGTACGCAATCATGTACTACCTTTCTCACCAAATTTCGACCAGAAATGGGCCAAAATTGCTCCCTTATTGAGGCAAGAAGGGCTTGTGGACCTTCGTGTAGAAGCCTCAAGTGCTCATGTTTCGCAACTAAAAATGTGAAATGATGTTTAGCAGGTAAAATGGCCGGGTGTTTTTTGTGAATGTCAATGTTTGTCTTTTGCAAGCGACCGCCAACTCTGATCACCTCAGTATTTTCATCAAAAACTGGGTTCTAACCAAGCAATTTACTATTATTATTCAGTTTTTGGGATCGAGATAATCTATAATATTTATCAGGAAATGACTGTTTCTGGACTATTTGAATTAAAAGAATTAAAGAATGATTTAGCTCTTCAACGGTAAGAGAATCAGTTCTTGTGGATCGCTTATGTTTCGAAATATTGTTTGTAAATCTCAAAACATACGCAAAAATCCTCTTCAGTTTTATAAATGATGAATATTTGATGAGTTCATTCAAAGTAAACGTTGAAATATGAACACACGTATTTTTTGTGCTGAGTTCAGGTAAAATTGAACTATCGATTATATCAGTATCTTGGGTATAAGTGAGCCATTTTTCGAGCTCAAGCGAGCCATGGTGGTCCATGAAACTAAAATTTTGAGGAGTTATTCTTCGGGTGAGTAGATCTGCAGGATTGTCCAATGTGTTAATATATTTCCATGATTCGATTTTACTCAAATTCCAAATCTGAGATATTCTGTTAGCCACAAAAATCTTTAATAAATGCGGTGAGGTCTTGATCCAAGCAAGGACGATTGTAGAATCACACTAATACGTTATAGATTCGTGAATGTTGGTAAATGAAGAAATTACTTTGTCAATCAACTCAGCGAGCAATAGTGCACCACATAGTTCCAGTCTAGGCACTGTAATTATCTTAAGACGTGCGACTCGGGTCTTTGAGCAGCAAAGATTTGCTGTGTAGTTCCCAAAATTATCTTGGCATCTTATGTAAACACAAGCTCCATAAGCAGACTGCGAAGCGTCGCAAAAGCCATGTATTTGGATCGAGACTGGATTTATTGATAAAACGTGTTGTGGTATTTTGACATCATTAATTTTTGACAGTTCAAAGCCATAATTACACCACATAGTATGTAAGTCCGCAGGAATGGATTCATCCCAGGTGAGTTTTAATTTCCATAATTCCTGTAGGATAATTTTAGAGCTTATTGTTATAGGTGAGAGAATACCAAGTGGATCAAAAATTTGAGCCGTAGAAGAAAGAATTTGTCTTTTCGTAACTTTCGAGTTCTGTTCAAAAATGTGTATAGAAAATTGTAAAACACCGTTGGAAGAGTTCCAAAGTGAACCCAAAGTCTTATGATGTTCCTCCTGTCCAATTTGTAAAAGTGCTGGTGCATAATCTCGTAGGGAATCTACATTTGAAGTCCATTTACGTAACATGAAGCCATATTTAAGTAAAAGTTTGTTTATGCCGTTTTTTATTTCGTGTAATTCTTCAACGGTGTTGCAGCCAGTGAGTAGATCATCGACATAAAAGTCGTGTAAAATAATAGACGCAAGTTTTGGAAAATTATCAATGTTTTCATTAGCCACTTCATGAAGAGATCTAATAGCTAAAAAAGCTGCACATGCTGCGCCGTACGTGACAGTGTTGAGTGTATACTTACCAACTTGTTCCTCTGAGCTAAAACGCCAAAGTATTTTTTGAATACATCGATCTTCTTGTTGGACAAGTACTTGTCGGTACATTTTCGCAATATCTGCGCTCAAGACAAATGCATATTTTCGAAAACGCAGTTAGATGAAAAATAAATTGTCCTGAATATTAGGTCCAATCATCATAATATCATTCACAGAGTAGCCTGAAGAAGATTCTGCTGATCCGTCATTCCGTCGAAAACTACTCTAAGTAGTAGTTGACATGTGACCTAAATCGATGTATTCTTTCATGAACTTATGATACTCGAGTTTGAGACTGGCGTTGCGTTCTAGATTAAAAAATCGATTCTGAGCGGTTTGCTTGGAATCGCCCAAAACCGTAGGTGGTTTTTTAAGAGGAATTGCAACCACAAATTGTCCGCTAGGGCTTCGAGAAACGTTTTGTTTGGAATGAGCTTCACAATCAATCTCCTCATCGGAAAAAAATCTGGTCTTTGGACAATCTTCTATTTCCCAAAAGTTGGAAACTTGAGTCTCTAAATCTAAAGATGTAGAAAAATTGCAATGTGATGTCATTTTATTTTCTTGATTGTGATATATAGGTCCGGCAATAATCCAGCCAAGCTTAGTTTTATGCAAAGTTGGAAGACCTATTCCTAATTTTATTTGACCTATAGTCAAATGATCCCAAAAGGTATCTGCACCAATGAGTAATTCTACGGTCGCTGGATGTTGAAAATCTGGATCTGCGAGCAATAATTTGCTTGTTATGTTGAGTTTAGAAGAATCTAAGGGCAAAAATGGTATATTTCCGGTAATTCGAGGAATAATTAGGCATGAAATTTTACGTTAAAAATTGTTAATATTTGATTTGAACGTCAACGAAACCATTGAGTTGATGTTTTGACAAATTTGGTTAATTCCAGAAACCGAAATGTCAATTTTCTGTTTAGGTAGCCGTAAAATATCACAAAGTCGTTGTAAAATAAAATTCGATTGACTTCCGTTATCAAGCAGTACTCTACAGTCATGGGCTTGCCCAAATTTGTCAAAAACCTTGATTAAAGCAGTGGGAAGCAGTACTTGAGGTTTGATGAAAGTTTCAGGTATCGAATTGAGATGAAAATTTGAGTTACTTGTGTGGGCTTCACTTTTCTCAACTTTTTGTGAATCATTTTTCTCAGGTTGTGAAATCTGCTGGTTTTCATTCGAATCATTTCCGAAATGTAGCATAGTATGATGAATGTTGTTACATTTTCTGCAGGCCATAGATTTACAGTCTTTGGTGGAATGATTGTTATTGAGGCAATTGATGCAAAGACGTAAGCGTTTAGCAGTGTTCAACCTATTAAAGGAAGTAAGCTTGACAAAATCAGGACAGATATATATATGAAATGTTGTTTGTTACAAAGAATACATTTGGTATCGTGAGAAGAATGAAATGATTTTGTATGTTGATGGAAGAATGTCCCCTTGAGTTGCCGTTGGTGTTATATTGTTACGAGCATCCTTATCATTAGAATGCATTGATTCCAGAATGCGACATCCCTCCTTCAAGAATTCAAGCAAATCATTCATTGAGGGTAGCTCACCTTTATTATTTTGCATGCACGGCGCGTGATAGTATCAAATTTTGAACATATCAAATGTATAAGCAAGTCATCCGAAGAATCTGTAGGCCGTCCTAAAACCTTCAACGCTCGGAAATGTCTCTGTGTTTCATCTAAAAGACGTCTAAGGCTTTCATGTGACTCTTTCACGAGGTTTGGTAATGTGAAAAGTGACCTTATGTGATTGTTTACCAGCAGCGGCTTGTTTTCAAAACGTTCATTTAGAAGATTCCATGCAATTGCGTAATTATCATCACAGACTTGCAAAGAATAATTGATGGTGTCCACCGCAGAACCTTTCAAGGACAGGCGCAAATATTGAAAAGTTTTGTACGTTAGAAAGTTTCACATTTTCATGAACAATAGACTGAAAACTGTCACGAAAAAACAACCATTGGTCAAAAGACCCATCAAATGATGGTGAATTCAAAGGTGACAATTTGATGGTCATATCTGAGGACTCAGTTGATTGTGAGTTATTGACTTGATTGGTTGTAACTTTGTTCACTTGATTGTCATGTTGATCCAAAAAACTTTTCACATAGGAAATTATTTGATAATAACTATCCTCAAAATATTGTCTTTCATGTGAATGTAAATCATAATTTGTCTCATAGTCGGGATCATTAGTTTCAATAATCAGCTGTACCTCATTAAATTGTTCTAGAATCTCTTCGGCTCTAGATAAACGATCACGTAGATTTACCAGATCAACTGATTCTTGATCCTTGATCCTGTTAAAGTGTTGGATAAACCGATCAAGAGAGCCCTTAATGCTCCACGTTTCACCTTATTAGGGTCAGACATGTTTAAAAAATGTGTATTTAAAGTTTGAAATAAATCAAAATTTGTAATAATTGCTGATTCGCAGCGTTAAGTAAAATAAAAAATTATCAAATATTCTAGAAACGTGTAGGATAATGAAAATAAGTGGTGAATAAGTTCAATGTAGTCTGACGTGAGGTGTCAAAGTCAAATAGAAACTTGAGGAAGTGATGTAGGAAAAGAGCACTGGGCATGAGAATGAAAAGGAACGCACTTTCCTCGTTGATTTTCCTCAGTTTCCTCTGCACTCCCTTGTTAATGTGTAGATTGTAGTAGAATGATGCTCATACGTCGTAATGTCCAGGACGATCACAACTTCGTCAGAGTCAAAAGCTGCAATAGCAACAGCAGCCAGCAGCAAATCCACGGCAACAATAGCCGAACGTAGAGCAGTCGTTGTGGTTGCGAAAATCCAATTTTCTTCGCTGATTTCTTCAAATATCCGTAATCGAAGGACCAAATGTTGTGTATTGAAGTGAAAATTTTGAGAATTGCACAAATTTGTATTACTATAAATTAAAATGAAAAAATGTGGAAATTGTCATCTGACATGCACTCCTTCGTTCTCCTGGCAACGAGTCATTTGTTTTCTGGTAGTGGATCTGGATCGTCGTGTGTATACATAACAAGCTCTGAACCTTTAAATTGGAAAAAATTGAGTGGTTGCTGGTCCTGGAAGAGAAATAGATAGGTACGTACACTTGTGCGTAAAAAAAAACGGGGACAGCAGAAAACCACCCTGTATATTATTTTAGAAATGAATTCTACATAAAATATAAAGGTAGCTTTCTATGGGATGTCTTATACGTATCTCTAATAGTTTGGGATTTAGAAGCGATTTAAGTTCAATGGACAAGTCAACATCAAGCATTTCTGCTTCTAGTGCTTCTCCATTATCCAAACACCCAATTAGAAAAAATCAGTTGTTCTCGTTGCAAGAAAGTTTCGAAGAACAACATAAATTCACGAAACTATTCTTACCAAAACATTCAATTGAAGAAGAATTTGATTCTTTAATTTTCATGAAATACTTGTCAATTCTTAAATCATCAGTACCCATCCAAAAAAGAATCCCAAAAGGAGCAAGCCAATACATAAACGAAGACCTCTGCTGTCTTTTGAATAGATGCCAATCAAACAATGATGTTTATTCTTGGATCTGTTTATTCATCTTTGCATATTATGCTGTTCTCCACATTTCACAGGATTCAAATTTCAAAAATATATCCTTCACTTCTAAAATTAAATCCAACGTAATGGAATGGAAAAAGCAAAAAATTCAAGACATGAAGAACTTACTAGAATTTCACGAACCAAAAAAAATAGGGCAGAACGAACAAGTAAATTATCCGTTCTTTAAAAGAAGATCGAGTCAAAAATGAAAGAAGGTGACATACGAGGCGCCTTCAGAATACTAAGTTCAGAAGATACTTTTTCTCCAGTCAATGAAGATACCTTTCAGAAATTAAAACAAAAACATCCAGACAATGATGAAATGATTGATTATGACTTTTCAAATACTAAAAAAATATTTGATGAAATCACGGTTTAGGAAATGAAGCAAGCGATCATATCATTTAGACCGGGCTCATCTGGTGGATTGAATTCCTTGAGACCGGAGCATCTGAAAGACCTCATCAATACTAAACAAGGTACAAGCTTCTCAAATCTTTTATCAGCACTATTTCTTTTTTCAAATCATGTACCCCCTGTTACCTGAAAAAGTATGTCCAATTTTCAATGGAGTCGGTCTTTGTTCTTTTAATAAAAAAGATATAGGGATTAGACCTATAGCAATTGGTTTCTGTTCTGGGACGCTTGGTTGCCAAAGTGATGAAGCAATCCTTTAAATGGACTTCATGAAAACTTTCAACTCAGTTAACAGAAATGTTATTCTTTCAAAATTTAATGAACATTTTCCACAGTACTCTAGATTTATTCTTCAATGTTACATAAAAACATTCACTGCTTTCATATGGAGAACATATAATCCTCTCACAGAAAGGTGTCCAACAAGGAGATACCCTGGGATCACCTCTTTTTTTTTCGTGCTAATAATGACATTGTCATTTCATTGAAATCTAGTATAAATCTATGGTATCTTGAAGATGGACATATTGCTGGAGATTCACAATCGGTTTTGAAATTGTTTTGACTTTGAAATGGCTATAAATAACTGGAACAGAATAAGTTACTCCGATTTTTCCTAAATCAACCATCAAAAGGACTTTGCTAAAACATTGTCGTCCATGTTTTTGCATGGCCAATCAAAAATGATGCACTATATTGTCGTCACTGTCGTGTATAGAGTCAATGCTCGCATTCATAAGCGTAGCGGTAACTGTTACATCTTATGATCGCGACCACTTCAATTCCTTTGGTTGACTCTGTACCAATAGGGACAATACCAATAGGGAAAATATCCGGAATGTTGGGACGTAGTCTCCGCTGTCGGCCGCCTTGAATGTTTGAACCGCTGAACATATTTCGTCACAATACAAAATTACTTGAAACAAAGACGTTCGGTCTAGTTTGGATTAGTCAGCGGTCAGAAGTATACTGCTGATATTCCAATGCTACATTCGAGGAAAGTACAAAAACCTCGTTGACAACGATAAATTATCTATTTACAATAAAGATCGCTACACACAGAAATCTTCTAAGAGTTCGGGAACCATCGATATAACCAAAAACCAACGAATCAAGAGGATGGCGAAGGCGAAATAAATTGTCAAATAGACTGATCAATGATAGGCTAGACTTCGTGCCCGTAGTGCCTTTGACAGAGGCGCCCCTGCAGAAATTTTAGCAAATGGTTATTATGCCGAGAGCATATAACGATTCTTTACCTTACCACGGGCCCATACCAAAATCGGTCTCTCCTATTGGTTGACTCGAATATGGCGGCTCATAATTCAGATTCAAATTCAAAGCGATCATTGACAGCTGTTGCAGTTCTTCATGGATGTTTCGCGTTTGAGTTTGAAGTTGCTTTTTCAACAATGCCTGTGAAAGTGATCAGTTGGAATTTATTAATGTATTATAATCTTTTAGTGTAATTTTCAGGATCGGTATAATTTTTGCCCCTCTTTATTCGAATGGATAGTTATTTTTTTTTTCTACTTTGAAAAACCGTGAAGATTGGCTTTTTTTTTCTTTCATACATAGGTCAAAAAGGCATAATGACTTTTCAACAAAAAAAAATCTGAGGACCTAAACTGGGAAAAAGAATAGAGTGCATGAGTACTTATTTATGTCACCAGATTTTTATATCTCTAGAAATGGGCTTTTTGCAGGTGTGTGTAGTTTCTGAAATATTCAATGAAATGGATTCGAGCGATTCTCATAGTTTGTCGTGTATCCGGGTAGATATCCCGTAAAATAACCGAAGTTCAGGAACAAATATAAGATATTGCTGAGCTGCTGAGCACAAATGCTGCCACATGCACCCAAAAGTCAAAAAATTTACTTGATCGTTAATAACAGCAATGTCGCTTTTATACTGCACTCCGATTAGCGAAATATTCGGTTGATAGATTTATCCGATCACCGCCTTTATCCTGAATCCACTATAAATATACCTACTTAACCCACCTCAAATAAAATGAGTACAGATCAGTAACATTCAAAATACAGGTACCCTAAGGGTAGTCGAAAAAAAGAAAAACCTTTCCGGAAGTCAATAATGCAGAATTAATAACCTTGTTATTTTATTAAAAACAAAATAAAAAGTGTGTTTGCTCAAGAATAAATAACGTATTCTTTTGTGATGATTATGAGTAGCAATCGGCAATCAGCCAGCTGATCAGTAGTGATTTGCTGGTTGCCTATAGCTCGTGAATGTTTGTAGACGATCCAACCAATAGGAAGAGCGATTTTGGTATGGGCTCGTGGTAAGGTAAAGAATCGTTATATGCGTTCCGAGACCGGTGTACCGATTTCGTTCGGCGCTGGCGCTTGAATTTGTGAGTCTTCTTGACATTACGATGGATATTTTCTCTGCTGCAAGTTTTCTTTGCAAATTATGTAACAGGGTCTGTTGTCATTCCGTATACTGCCATTTTATTTACTCATCAATAAAAAAAACATATATAAACGTGAATAAGGAAATAGTATAAGGGTTTTTGGAACCTCTAACTGATGTTTGATGCATACAAATTTTCAACTCAATTGGTTGATGAGTTTTCAGCTCTAGTTTGAGTTAGTTTGGTCATTCAAAAATCGAATTTCTGGAAAAATGTTGGGAAATGGAATCAAGAATATTATATTTCAAAAAGAGTAAAAGAATGTAAAAAAAATAAAATAAAACTGAACTGAAAGTAACCCAGAATACCCCAACTTCACCCAAACTGAGCCAATACATCAAAAAGTAACTAAAACTAACGCAAACCAATTCAGACTAACTCAACTTTGTAAAAATAATCACTAACAAAACTTAACCCAAAGTGACTCAATTTTTTTTTTTTTTTTAGAGGGAAAAAATCTGCAGCCTCTTCAGACACCCGATTTCATTGGATCGTGTTGGGTTAGCAAGCTCTCAACCGACTAAACCCCCTCTTTTCGTTAGCATTTGTCTGGTCTAACCCAAACTAACACAAGTTGACCCACTGATGCCATTCAACTATTTATGTTTTTTAACTGTCCGTTCACAATTCATGAAACGCCACTCACTACTTATGATAATATTATTATATTTCCTCGCCAAAACAGCAAGAAAACTGTAGAAATCTTTAAAACAGTCGATGCATCGACGCCGCACCGTCTGGTGTCGCTGGCATGTACTAGAAGCAAATCGATACACAGTGGTGTGTAGTGCCGCTCTATAGAAGAAATAATACCGGTGAGAACAAATGGTCCGTATGCTGTTTGTTCTGACCATCTGCGTCTGTGAGAGCGTCTGGACACATGTTTAGTCACAAACCTTAGATCTTCAATTTCTTTACAAAAAGTGTCTCTTGACATCTCTCCATTAGTGATGAAAATCGGGAAAGTCGGCAAATTCCAAAATTGAATTTTCCGGGAAAATTCACCAGGATTAGTATTTGATATTTTTTGAAAGAGACTCACACAAATTTCCAAATTGATCGGTCGATGATTTCTATGATTTTTCAAGGCGGACCCAAGAGCCCTTTCCTACTGTTTTGATTATTCAGAAACTATTTTTGGAAAATCGGAAAACTCGAAAAATTCCAAAATAGAATTTTCCGAGAAAATTCACTAGGATTGGCATTTGATATTTTTTAGATGTGGTTTTCAAATTTATCGTTCGATAATTTCTATGACTCTTCAAGCTGGACCCAAGAGACCTATTCCTACTGTTAGTTCATTCAAAAAGCTCTTTACTGCAGCAATTGCAATATTTCAGAATCAAAATAAATGAAACCATTTTGCAATTCTCAGAAAGACTTAAGAATTTAAGTAACCGAATCATATCAAAAGTTCATATTTAATCAAGAAGAACTAACGTTTGTTTTAGTACTAACCTTAAACTTACTCTTAGAACTAAGAACCATGCTTATGTTCACTAAACAAAAAACTTTGAATGATGCTAATAGTCATGTTGCTGAATTTGATATTACCCAATCACAAGTCAACTTTTTGAGCCTTAATCAGTCGAATGTGATAAAACCTCAAATACCCCTACGGCCAAATCAAAGTCAACCCAAATCAAACTCTCTCGCTCAACATCGACCCAATATTTTTCAAAACAAACAATTTCAACCCCAACAGACCCCTTTAATCAAAATTTCTAAAACAACAAGCCCTTAGGAAAACCTCGAAATTATTCGCTCCACGCAATAACCCCCCGCAGAGATCAGACTTTCCGACTCCAATGTCGATTTTCACGGGAGGCTCTTCGAGAGTGAACCACGGAAATAATCATATGTATCGACCCAAAAACTTCTTCGCCCCATCAGGGGTCAGAAACTTCGTTCCACGAGAGCTCACAAACGTTGAAACGTACCCTAATTTCGAGGATACTCCTCAAGAACACGAAAATCCGCCATCAGACATTAGGGGCTATGATTGAACGTTCACGTTAACTTAACAGGTCCATTTCACCATGGTAACGCTGTTAGCAAATGGAACAAAATATAATTTTATCATATTTTTATAGTTATATGATATGATAATGATGATAATGATTAAAACCAACTTATATGAGTCTGCAAGGCTAAGAAAGATGCTTTCAGGGAAGGTGGTGACCCCAAGAAGTATAAAAAGGCCAGGTAACTCATGGACAGAATCCTGCAATGATACACTGGAACTTTTGATGGAGACGCACTTTCCAGGATGTACCGTAGCGGAAACCAGCAGCTCTGACGAACAACAGCTGATGCCAAATACGAGAAGACATGAGAAGGTTGTATCAAGGATGATATCGAGGGAAAAAGTAAAGTGGGCAGTGAACGGCTTCTAGAGGTTTAAAGCGACGGGACCGGACGGAATAATGTCAATCATGTTACAGAAATCCCTCGACAGCATTAGATGACCTGGTCGAAATATACTCTGATTGTCTCCAATTGGGATACACGCCAGGTAGATAGAGGGAAGTCAAAGTTTTTTTTATACCCAAATCGGGGAAATCAAATGACTCAACTCCAAAAGACTACAGACCAATCAGCCTATCATACTTCTTGCTGAAGACACTGGAAAAGCTGATTGACTTGCACATAAGAGAATGAACTAAGATAGAAATGCAATCTCCGGATCAACATGCTTACCTTAAGGGCTTAGTCAACTGACAGCGCTTTGCATGAAGTAGTGAGACCAATTGAAAAATCTCTCGATGACAAAGAATACACGCTGGGCGCGTTTCCAGACATAGAGGGAGCAATCAATAATGTCACGAACAAATAATGAACAAATTTCAACAGCCATAAAATGTCATAGCGATGTCAATGTGAACTCAATTTGCTTGGTTCTAGATAAAATCACTGACAGGCATTGATAGGGATGCAATATCAAGATGATTAAATCCTGGTTCCAATCACCTCCTACATTGCAAGGGCTTATAGTGTCTCTCAAGACGAACTTACAGCTTGACATCTCTCTTGACAGCTTCTCTGTGGAAAGTGTTTCTGAGTCTAAGTTTCTCGGGTTGATCATTGACGGAGGACTGAGCTTTGAGGGTCACATTGTGGCACTTGGAAAACAGATCTCCTCTGGTAGCTATGCCGTTAAGGTTGCTTGCGGTGAACTGGGACCGTCTGTCGCAAAAACAGTTTATTTCGCACTGATTGAGTCTGGGTTGAGATATGGGAACTGCTTTTGGGGACTATACAGTCGGTATCTTTTTGGTTCGATCTTTGTTCTGAAAAGTAGACCTCTATTTGAAAGGGAAAAAATCTCAACCCTTCGTTGCCTATTTATCTTGAAAACGGCGACTAAAACGTAACAAGGTTCAATATTCAACGCGACAAAGACATAACTCACCTGTTTCCATTCCCCACTCATCCTTGGTAAAAAAAGTCAGTGATCTGCGAAAGTGTGAAAATCTATAATCACCTACCAGATCCAAGCTGTATTGGTTTCGCATATTCTAACTGATCCGAATCGATCGAAGTGATGTGAACCGTGTTTGTTTGGGAAATGACCCTAAACCGAAGTGAACTGAGTTTCAGTCTAAAGTTATCGAAGTAACCCAACGATTTTGCTAGTTCAGTTGGAATGAGTTGGATCAGATCACATGGATATATAGAATCCTAACCTAATATTTTTGTTTTTTTTTCAAATCCACTGGTTTGTGACTATAAAATCAATGTAAGTAAATAAAATTATGAAGGACCTGGAGGACTAGAAGATGCAATAACAAACCCATCATAAATCTGTTTTCTCTAACACATCATTGGTGTATTTGTTTGAAACACCGTTTCAAAACTCACGGGAATTGTTTTGAAGGAACATTGTTTTGAAGATAGAACTTCAATAAATGAATTAACAACAAAAAACAAAAGCTCAAGCCAGTGCAACTTTGTAAATTTCCACAGTAGTTGTTGAAGGTTCAAGTTGTAAACATAAACAATGCACGCATAACCCACCCAACTCCTAACTTCCCTTTCATGCGTCAAGTGTTTTATTGGAATCTTTCGGATTAATGATCTCAAGTGAACTGATTGGATCAGTTCAGTTCGTACTGAACTAATCCTTCTGACGAAACAAATACGGCTCCAGATAGTAAGGCTCTGTCATCTCTAAGATATTCAAAAAAACTCCAGGTGGTGCTGGCTGATAGGGCTTACTATGATCTGGAAAAATATCACGGAGACGTTTCTAGTTTGCCGTTTCTCTTATCACTATTTAGCTTTGTTTTGGATAGAGAGAGTGTCGTTCATTGCGCATCCAATGTGATTTGTTAGTTTTTTGTTCCACCCGTCGTTTAACATTCACAATATTTCTATGCTATTATTTGTTTTATCTTTTTTTTTTAATAATCTATATAGATAATTTTAATTCGTACCTAATATTTTCATCACAATGTTATTGTTTTTTTCATCTTCTTTTGTAATATCAACATATCCAATCCCTTATAACTTGCTTTGTCAATAAGTTAATGACTTGGACAATAAAGCATATTTTGATTTGATTTGAAAGTTTTCCAAGCAGTTCATTTGACATTGATTTATTGAAAATATCAAGACATCATTTTAGCGGATGATAATTTCCATAAATCACAGACATAAATTGACTTCTAGGTGCTGGCATTTTTTATGATCTATTTTGTTCAAATTAGATGAAGTTTGGTCCAGGTTTGCCAGGTTTTAAGCGATATAATGCTGGGTTGGGTAAACTCGGGCGTTTTATCCTTCTACGCAATAACGCAATTAAACCAAATTCACTTGTTATATCACAATCAGTCAATATATCATTGGAAAATGCAATAGAACAATTTTGGAGAATCGAAGATATACCATCATCAAAAATTATAAGATCCATCGAAGAACAGGAATTTGAAGATTTATTCAAGAGCACTGTAAAGCGCGATTTGACTGGGCATTTTATGACCGTCGTATTGCCACTGCGGGCATGGAAACTGAACCCACTTGAGTTGCAAACAGCCTATAGCACTTAAGAATCCCCTGGTCCAATAAAATTGACATCATTCAAATTTTCCCTTTGTCTCAAGCATCTCATTCTTGAGATTCTGTCCTCTTCGGGCATGGTAAGTGTTCCGAAGCACCGTCATTTTTGTAGGGATTGATCATAAGAGCCTCCTGCATTTTTCCACTAGCTCCATCAAAACACGAAAGAGTGAGGAAACCTGGTGGAGCGCGTTTTTCTGACAAGCTACACATTCTTCAGCTACCAAATTCATGTCATCCCTCAATGGTGTGACCAGACCAACAGCTGCATCTCTGTAGAATGAAACTGGTTGGTTTTGAGGTAGACTGCGATAGATATTATGTGATGGGTAACCAGTTCGGACTGCCAAATCTACCATTGATCTTATTGCCCAACCTATCAATTTCTTCTTTAAGCATCTGATTATCTTCGACCTATGTTCTTGAAGGTACTGCCATTTGAAGTAGGCACACTTTTTCGATGTGCTCTCTTTGTTTTTCAAGTAATTTTTCGAAAGCAACCAGTTGATGCACAAGGCCTTTGGTATAATCCAGCCTATCTACTCCCAAGATGGTTTTTTTTTTATGGATGAAATCTTTGCAGGAGCCTTTTGTGTCAGCTCCTCGGTATACCAATGGGAAAAGGTCTTACACGAACTGTCCTGCCTTCGTGTTCAACGTAGAGATTCTTCACATCTACTCTACAGCCCAAGTCTTTTTGATAACAATTCACGAAGTTGCGACAATAGTCTTCAATGTGAAACCTCACAATGTCACAGACCAATATACTCTGTAGAATCTACTTGGACCAGGGTAACAAACCAAACATTTCTCATGGGGGAAAATGTTTGTGAAGAGAAAATCCCAGTTTGGAGGGAATATTTTCTTCTCCATACCGCTGAATCACACCGGCTGCCAGCATGGGGTGGCAGTCATGAACATAAATAAGTGCCGGTTCGGCATCTCCAGGAAATTTTCAAATGCCTTCATGGCGCAACCCGCTAATTCCTAATTCACTAGAATGTAGTTGTTCCAGTGCTCCCGTTCAAAACAGGCACGATCAGGCATGCAGTGAAATGATGGCCAGATTAAACCGTGGCAACAGCGATATAAAAAGGATTCAAAAATGTCCGGGTTCATTTAGACGGCTATCACTCAAATTTCACGCATTGGAGTGAAGGGACTAATGAATGATAATAATCCACGTTATCGGACTTGAGTCCGGCAGTGGGAGTGGTATACTCTCGATCACTTTCAGGGATTGGTCCGTTGGGGCCCTCCAAATGAACACCAGGCCATCCTTCTCAAAAGCCATTATTTGCATCTGGGACCAAAGAGGCCACAACTGCTGTAACCAAGCCTCCAGCAATGGAAAATCCTCATTGAATTAGCTATCGAATGAGCTAATGAATTGGTTAGTTGAAACTGCTTTATGTGGTATCCACAGAACAAAGTTTAGTTTAGTTTAGAAGACAAATTGACGTATAAAATTTCACGGAACAATGCGCCACGGAATGAAGTGGATGCGAATCGAACTATCAGGCTTGGATAATGTATTATCGAAAATGTATGTAATATTTAATATAGTTCCCTTCACATAGAAGCACTGACATTGACATTGACGTTGAAAATGTCTTTATTTATTAAATAAAGACAAAATTTTGAATAAATGTAGTTTTTTCGGTTTTCTCTTGAATGTCCAGGACCATCTGGGGATGGAGTCAGTGTGGGCTTCCCTAATTGATGTGTTCTGCGCTGCGGGGCGCTGATCCTGTGTGATGGTGACTATGGGAAAATGCCACTCACTCCGCAGGTCTCGAGAAGCGGTGCATGGCCCCATGTGGCATAGGACGGCTGGGCTGTACGAAACTCCTCGAGGAACAATTCTTCTGTTTCTTCCTCTTTGTTCGACCTTTTCAGGATGGTTAACATTAGCCTCACCGTTTGATTTGTTGTAGCATACACTGGGCGAAATCCCATTTGTTCTTCTGGCAGAAAGTTTTTTGCCATCGTGACTTTCCTTATTTTGTGGAGGATGCATTTCTCCGGAACTTCTCCGATGGCGGCTGGAACATTGATGAGCCTCTAGTATTCCGGGTTTTATTCTGCGTTCTTATAGGTTTTTTGATGAGGATTACCAGGGCATTTTTTCACTTATAGAGAAATCAAAGCATGAAAGACAACATGAAGATAAAGTGTGACGTTCAAATGACTTCATCTATCATCATGACAAGCTAATAAGCTGTCATGTGGCATTCCACATACCGCCATCTTCTCGAGATCTAACGAACTTCAGGCACATCAGCGCCTCTCCGTGGATGCGAATCAAAGCTTTCACTTAGGCCCCGCCCTCCATCCACGTTTTTTTCCAAACTTTGTATATGTGTTCTGTGGTGGTATCACGTTTTACCTTGCCTTCTGTTTATCTCTGGAGTACAAATGGCAACCGGTTGGAAATAACAATCATAGTCCTGGTGGACCTGGCTACATCTGCGAGAGAAGAAACAGTGATTAGAAGTTCGGTCTTAATTTTCACTGAAACTAATGATTCATCACTATACGATATAATCTGGACAGTACACTGGATTCTAGATAAACAGGGCACCGGTTGTCGTCATTTAATACGTAGAGTGCCACAAATGTACCAAAAAATGTTGGTACACTGGACAATTTTTTTTTCTTGATTTGTTTCAAAATGTATTTCAAAGTTAAATGCAAAATTAAATAATGTAAAAAAAAGATGCACCAAAAACGCGGGTGTGAAAATGTATCTATTTTTCTCTGTAGAACAAAGAGCAAAAATAAATTGCGCGGGCCAAACCGTTTTTGGGTACTCCAGGCCACCCTATAAAAGCTTCCACAACAATATGTACGTGCAAAGAGAGCATCCAACGCGGCCAGAAATACAAAAACAGACTTGTATCTTGTATCCAGGCATTGTGGATACATGCGACATGTGGCACCATGATATGTATGTACGTTGGATACATGTGGCACTCAACGTGAATGGACAAACTACGATTTCACTCGAGTCACTAGTCATCAGCTGTATGGTCAATATGATTTGAATAGCTGTTACATCATGGTTAACAAATGTTCAGGTACACACACACAGTACCCAGAAGATTATTCTTTGTGAGAGAGAAAATCCTAGTTTATCCCAGGAAATTATCGTTATTATGCTGATAAGTACTACTTCCCCAGGTTGCAGTTCGTGAACAACAAACTCATATCATGGCATTTTTTACTTGGAAAACGTTGTATTGGATGGTGTAAATAGAAAACTAGTGAATGCTTTTCTCAAACTTCTTGAAACGCACTTATACACTTGATAAACCACCGAAAACGATGGTATCAGTGTAAAAGCATTTTTTTATTTTTCTTTATTCAGACCAACTCTTATATTTATTAAAACATTTTTTTCAGTTCTTGAATTCGATGGGTTGAACAAATACCATACTTCAACTAGGAAGTAGTTCTGGTTCTTTGAATTCCGATTTACCAAACCTTGCTTTCTCTTAAGAAAAAGAATATAAAATATTTTGAAGACTTATTTTTTTAATGACTTGATCTCAATTTTCTTCATTCTTGAGGTTTCTAGCTTCCTGTAGCTCTTCCTATCTTTTCTAGAATGTATTTTGTGTAGAATTTTTTCAGTATCAGCTAAACAAACGAAAAAAAACCTCAATATCCGGATATTCAATTGAATTACTCAAGCATAACATCCCCGCAGATACTGTAAAACCCAGCTAACTTATATAGAGGTCAATTCCAAGAAAAAGAACTAACAAACTGTAGAGTAGAAAAATATATCAAACTGAAATCTGTTTATCCCTGCAAAGCCTTGAATAATGTTAACATAATTTGACATTTTGATAGTCACCAAGGGCAGATCGGAAGGCGCCCGCATATCCGTGACCTCGCACTCAATCCCACTAAATCACTTCTTGTTCCAGATCTGGTGTTGAACAAAAAGAAACAAGACCCATTCATTTGTCCTGTTTGCGGAATCACGATTTCCTCCGGTAATCTTAAAAACCACTCTATGTAGGAATTGGAGCGGCTTCACGGATTTGACGGCACTGAAATTGCAGCGAGAAATATGCGGTATCCTGGACAACAATCTGATTTGCCTGGTGACAGTGGTCCTGACGGTGGGTGGGAGACGTTGCAGAGGTTTAAAACAAAGGGTTGTTTGAGAATTAAAATCAGGAAACGTAAAGCTGATGATGGTTGTCCTATTTGAACTGGTCGACCTCATCGGACTTAGAAGGAACTTACCATGCATATGAAACAGTGTTCCCGAAAAGTGAGCATAATAGATGAGCAACAACTTCCTTTCGTGTGTACATCTAAGGTCTCTTTTTCGACATCACATCATAAATCACCCTTGCAGGTAAATGACGAAGACAATAATACAGTAGACGTGTAGGGCGACTCCGAACAAGAAAAATGGCATGAAAGCCCCGGATGCAGAGCCTCATCACTGCTCAGTGCTGTTAAAAGAATACACGAAGAGAAAGGAGATGACGTCATTGTCAACAGAGATGAACCAGAAGAAAGTACCTTTGGTCCATCTCAATACACTTAGTCAGATGTAGTGGTGAAAGACGCCCGCGAAAAAAGACGAGCAATATCAAGTGGCTACTTCAACTTCAAGTGAAGATCTTGAAGTTGAGCCAGAGTCGCAGAGTGAGGGACAATGTGACAGCAATGCTAGCACTTTGGATGATGAGCTCAGCAGTCGATCGCGATTGATTGAAGAATTGAGAATGAGGATTCGACATTATCAAACTTCGACATGGATAGCGCACGGACGTGCTTCTATTTGTTCCGACAATTTTATTTTTAACAATGAAGCAATACCAAAAAGTTCCATACAATGTGTCAAAATGTGAAAGATACTATCGCCAAAAGTATCAATGATAGCAGAAATATATTTTAGTTTTGTGATTTCTGCTGCGAATTTGTATCGCCCCATATGGAATTAACAAAAGGGATAGAATCAATTGAGCAAAAAACTGAGAGAGTTTTGCAGCATGTAACAGTTCAGTGCAACTCCTTCAAAAAGTCCAACCCAGCAAGACAACCAAAAATGATATTACGAAGATTGATCCATCAGAAATGATGAAGAAGCGTACGAATTGAATATTGAATGTGAAAATAAGGAATCAAAGCAAAAACTACAAAAGGTTGCTAATGATCTGCTATCTACAGAATACGATGGTAAAATTCCTGAGCTGAAAAGGTCTAGAGTTTGTATCATCGGAGTGTATGATGAATATTTGATTTCAAGATCTGTTTGTGAATAAAATCAGAGCATCAAACAGCTGTTTGTCTGAGGCTCTTACAGTCAAGAAATATAAACTCCTTGGTAAAAGATTCTACAATGTCATCTTGAAGGTATCTCTAGAGGCCTTCAAGTTCCTACTTTACCAACGGTCCCAACGGAGTATCAAGTTTGGATGGGATAGTTCTGTTTTGAGATCGTCAGTGTCAGAAGATAATCTCGATGCTGGAAATACGACCATAAGGTCAGGGAGCTTAGACAAACAAATCCCACTTGCTCAAAGTGTGCAGGCGCTCATACAGCTGAGGATTATTCATTAGAAATGGAATGTTGCTGGTAACTGTAAATTCTTAATCACATTCTTGAATATCCCTGTCGAATTTAATCCCACTGTATTCGATGGAAACTGTACATTTTTTAAACGCCAAATCGAAAAAATCAAATATAAAACAAATAATTCGGGATAGCAATCAACGAGAGATAATAATGCGAATCAATCAAGGTCTCAATAACGCAAGGCTACATGAACTGCGACAGTTAGTTGAAGTAAAAAACCCCTTCATAGTGTTTCCGAATGAAACCAGTGGCGAAACTATAATAGAACAATTCGAGGTGAAGCCCGCGGGCCCGTGAGGTTGGGGGGCCCTGGGCCCAGTCTCCAGTCGTCGCACTAAGAGACTTACTTATTTATTGTCACAAAATATTTTTCATAATCAAATAACATCTACAAGTACTAGTAGTAATTTACACTATAATCTAATAAATCGTTAACTATTTTCAAATACTTGCCATCTTTACAATCTGGCAACCTCGGAATTACAATCTGTCGGTATTTAATAGCTCGTCTGCTTCGGTTATTCACAGCGAGCGTTATTATATCGCTCGCCAAAAGCAAGGTATACCTAGATGAAGCGCGCTTCAACTTTTCGCTGCTCTTTCGACTGTGCTGCGCTCCGCGCTAATTTATTCGCGTCAATTATCGAATAGAAAATCTTTGTCTACAGACTCTTTATTTAAGATTAAAGTTAAAGTTGTTTTTTTCCCTCTGTTGTGTTGTGTTGTAGAGTTGATTAGTTCTCCAATATATAGAGAATTGGAATGTGAAATGTCTCAGGGATCGGAGAAAAGAGCTGCAGGAAATACTATTTTCAGTTATTTTAAAAAACTGAAAACAAAGAATCAAATCGAAGAGCAAGTGGAATCAAACTCAGCCCAAATATCCCTTACTATAGAAATGAGGGAAAATTAATTATAAAGGAGGGGAAATACAACCACACGCCTGTGGCGCCTTCTGCACCAGTGCCAGTAATAATTATGGGGCCCATTATACAGTCTTTGCCCTGGAGCCCCAAGGCATCTTGTTCCGCCACTGAATGAAACTCATGTGACTGACGTGTTCCAGGACAGTGAATTGTGTATAGATGGTTATAATCATTTCTGTCTTTACTCACACAGCCATCATTTATTGTATATTGAGAGACCAATATCTGCAACAGTTGTGTCAATGCCTTCTGGCTATTGGGCCATGGTGGTAAATATTAAAACGAATTCGGAAGTATTGACAGTTGGCTCACTTTATAGGACACCAAGTGGAGATGTTAGAATATCTCTCTATACGAGGTGCTCGAGGCACATAACGAACGTGATAAAACTTATAAGAGATTTGTTTTCAGGTTTTCACCAGAAAAAAACTGTGACTGGAATTCTTATAAATCAAAGAAGAATAAATTCGTCCGAGTTTCTAAAAAATAGAAATAAAAATACTATGAAAAAATATTGACTAATGCAAGGGCAACAGCAAAAGAATGTGGTAAACATTGAAACATGGTGAAGTGATAGCTGAAGACTTCAAACCTTCGAAAAGGGTCGTCCAACCCAAACTAACACAAACAAATCCAAACTTACCCGATAAAATATATTTATCTTTATTTTAATCATTTTAATTAATAGACCGTCAGATAACGACAGATTTTGCTGACTGATTTTCTCGCCTAAGGGATTTCAACCACTGAAAAGTATGTCAGTGTTGAGCACAAAAAATGAAAATTTAGCGACCGCAAGTGTGCTAGGCATATGGAAAATTAAGATTTCTTCTGCAAAAAAAAAAGGTTTTTTTTTTCATTTTCTCGTTTATGGCATTTTAACACATCAACAAATATCACAATGTAATAGTGAAAAAATAAAAGCCATAAGGATTGGACGTGCTTGAAGGGTTGAAATAAGGGTGCCATCTTGTAAAAGAATACTTGGCTGCTGATGCATTTTCTCGCTTATGGCAATCGAAAGAATGAATTTTAATATCTTAAGGAAACCGACAAAAATTTCCCATAAGCCGATTGGATGTTGAGGTAAATTTTTCGGCCGGAAAATTTTGCAAATTTTTTCTTCCTATTCCGGCAGATTTTCTCGTGAACGAAATAAAAAGCAATAAAAATGTCTCAATCCAAAACTCTGTTATAAAAAAAAACCATAAGTCTAGCTCGTGCTTATCATAGTTTGTGAAGCTACTAAACTTGCAGGAAAGTCAAAGAAAATTTTTCAAATTTTCTCGTTTATGAGAATTGGCATGTGGGATGAAAAACTGATTTCATGATCGGACAAAAAAAGCCATATGTCGGAAACATGATATCGACATTTTATTCAAATAAATACATACAATCATTTGAAAATGATGCTTTGAGAAAATTGAAAAATCTGCTCATTTTTTTTGAAGTCTAGGAGATCACAGCAACAGAACGACTCTGTGAATGAAAATCCAAAACCCCTCAAAAAGCTTAGTCAATAAGAAATGCTGATAAGTAGCGAATATTGCCACTTATTGGTATTGGTAAAAATAGCATTAATCACGAGTTTACTACACATTATTCTATTTCTATATTCTATCAGGATTCAGACGATGAATCATTATTTAGCGAGAGTTTCCACGAATAAAGCATATTATTTTTTATCTTTCAAGTATAACTTTTTTTTGAGTATGATGTAGAAATTGAATAAATTGAATGCATCCTTTATTTATTATTATTCTTTGGTCAACATTTTATACGACTCAAGTCCATAACTATTTTTTTTTCACATATTTCAATAACACCAAAACTATTTTTTGTCGCACTAAACTTGACATTTCAATAAAAATTCTGTTACCTAACAATTCAACGAAAAAGACTGATAGGATATGATTATGATTTTTGAGTTAAATTAAATTAAACTGCTAAGTTTAATCCGAGTACATGATGACTTGAGTATAATTCGGTAAGACAATTTAATGAATACGTAAATCCCTAAAATAACAAAAAGACGCATTTAAAAGTTCCGTTTTGTGACTGGAAAAAACATTGCTGCTCATGGTGATTTTGGATACATAATTGTCACTCTCAAAAAAATATTTAATCAAATAAGTTCTGCCTGTATCCTGTATTTGACATTATCATCATGCCTCCGCCTAATGGCTCCCAAGAATAAATTTGCAATGTACACGCCAAATCCCATGAAGAAATGAACAATTTGTTTCCAATTATTGTCTCGCAGCTGTATTTTTAAATAATTTTATGTCAAATTTTCAATCCCATGTTAGCAGTTAGTAGTTTTAATCAAATTACACAGCTGAAACTTACAGTAGATGAACTTTGGTGCATAGAGATTATTCACTAGCTAGTACAGAATAACTTGAGAAAAAAAATTGAAAAAATGCTTTTATCAATAATTGGAAAATAATAGTTTTTTACATGCCTTGTATAAGCCACTGTCAACCAATAATTTCATTGTCAAATTGTAATTACATTTATTATGTATACCCAATACAATTACAAAAAATTTAACATTATTTCTTGGATGAACTGTTCGAAGTGCTCCCCATTCACTGACAATATTTTAAACGGTTATAAAAATTAAAATGAAATTATTTAGTTAAAAAAATTGACAATGGAGTTAGACACGTTAGGAAATTGGTTGTCACCACGCACTATATAAATGTCGATTTATATAAAACGTCGATATCATATTCCCGACTCATGGCTTTTTATTTCTGGTCTTGAAACCAATTTCCCTTCCCACATGCCAATTCCCATAAACGAGAAAATGAAAAAAAAAACACAAATTTTCCTACAACTTCACAACTTATGGCTTCTTTTGAAACACATTAAAAGCTTATGGAATTTTTTGTATGATGTTTATCAATTATTAAAATCATACTGTTTGAATGCCATAAATGAGAAAGTTTGCCGGACGACGAAAAACATTTTCGCAAAATTTTCCGTCCGGAAAACTTACTTCAACAGCCGATCGGCTTATGGGAAATTTTTTTCGGGTTCCTTATGATATCAAAATTCATTCTATCGTTTGCCATAAGCGAGAAAATGCATTAGCAGCCAAGTATTCTTTTACAAGATGGCACCCTTATTTCAACCCTTTAAGCACGTCCAATCCTTATGGGTTTTTTTTTCACTATTACATAGTTATATTTGTTGATGTGTTAAAATGCCATAAACGAGAAAATTAAAAAAAAAAATCTTTTTTTTTTTGCAAAAAAAATGTTAATTTTCCATATGCCTAGCACATTTGCGGTCGCTAGATTTTCATTTTTTGTGCTCAACACTGACATACTTTTCAGTGGTTCAAATCCCTAAGGCGAGAAAATCAGTCAGCAAAATCTGTCGTTATCTGACGGTCTATGGGTAAAATATTAAAATGAAGCATTTCCGCGATTTTTTTTGTATAAATATGTTTGGAAAATCCCTTAGAATACAATTAGCAAACGATTTTTTCTGTAGGTAACTGATTTCGGGTTTTCTGAAGTAGGAAAAAAGAAAAGAAATGCACTTCCACAGCAGATTTCTTATAAAATTTATTGTTTCTGGAGGTATACAGGGATACTAAATAAACAAAACTTTTTTGTATGAGTGATTTTGGTGTAGCAAAAATTGAATAACTGTCTTCTTGTTTCTCAAGCCCATGAAGATATGAAATATAGGTTAATAATTTTTTAGAGTAATAATTGAATCGTCAAAATGCCGTGTTTGTTGCTTTAGTGATAATTTCATACTTAACGCATTCACTTGAAGCCTCAAGCAAGTAAAATCAACGTAGAATCCCTACACTGAGGAAAATAATTATTATCCATGATGGAAATTCTATTGACTGTTAACAAAATCTGTATTGATATAGGAACTCACAAAATTATTTTTAGTCCCTAATAAACTCGTTTTATGAAAGTTACTTTTTAGCGGTAAAAAGGTCAACCTATTAATAAAAAACTTATTGACTGTCTTCACCTGTTTATCACCACGAAAATTATTATTTTTCATGCTGAATATTCTTATTTATTATAAAAGAAAAGGTTTTGTAGTCATCAATAAAGTCATTTTTGGTGCAAGCAAGCTACTTTTATTAAAACCTATACAACCATCGCAGCCCTGGTTGCCATATGGTTGGAGAGGTTTTGATATAAGTGGCATTTTTGCAACGAGTCGCACTTTGGTGTGAAAAGCCCACTGCCACTGATGAAGGTTGAAAGCTTTGCATTTCCTTGAAATCCGGCTGCATTTTTCACTTCTGACACTACGGAAGAAAAAGAAGATCTATAGAACGAACTGTTATGAAGAATACTGCGACAACTCAAAATATTGTTCCGCGGCAACAATACCAAGACGATGCGGACATACCGACAATAAGTAACGTATTAATCATTCGTTCCAGTTCCAGATCAGAGACGTGTCATGGCGACCACGCTTTCTCCCAATACTTCTCTCATTGGTCAGGATATCACGAACACTCACGAAAATGACCGATCCAACACGCTTTGCCAAGACTAGCTAATAAACGAGTTTTGAGGGCTAATAAATATTATTCAACGACCAACAAATTTACTGTGATGAGCAGTAAAGAAATTTATTTTTGTTTTATTTTTCACTATGAGTTAAAATATTTGACTGCTAATAAAAAACTTATTGCAGCAAGAAAGATTTTTTTGGGTCAGCAAAATTTTTATCTTCATCAAAAGATACCTATATGATTGGTGGTCATAGAGTCAGTCTGAAAAGATCCAGTTATTGACATCCAAAAATTGATATTGATCAATATGAATAAAAATTGTATAGTGGTAAGAAAAAATTGTCTCATAAAAAAAATTATTAACTGAATTTTCTCAGTGTACAACTGCGGTTTAATAAAAGACAGTAAACAAAGTTCAAAGTTATTAAAAAACGCTAAGATTCACGTAGTCACTATAATCAAAACAGAATCCGCGCCCCGCGCTTACAATGCGACGCCGCGTCTGATACGGAAGAACTCGGTTAGATGGGATCATTTGTTGCCTCTGGTCAATAACGGCGAGTAAGCGAACCTACCTATCAACCCTCTCATACCATATATCCCCCCATGCATTCCACTTAATCAATTATTCTGATATCACGTATCACTCGATATTCAATTACAAACTGGTTCACACAAATTCTTAGAGCAATCAATGCTCCGCCCCTCCTGCATTTAATAAAAAATCCCAGACTTACAAATTGAAGAAAAGTTGTTCAAGGAACTGGACCCATAGTGATGCTAAATACAAATAATTGTCAAGTTCATTGTTTGAATAATCCTAAAGTGACGACTTCTAAACACTACCGGGAACACACCGAATACTAACTATTTAGTGAATAAATATTCAACTTATTATTATCTATTATATTTATCCAGTAATTGGAAGTACTTAAGATCAAAGGTAGATCTTGAAAATATTTTGTTGACTGCCAGGTCTACTAAGTTTCCTAGTAACTCTCTTGATTTAATCAACGCTCTTTTCTATCAAATAGGGCACCCTGTGAGTAGTTTGATATCTTTTGATTTTTGCATGAAATTCTGAATAACTGTAACATGTGATAATTATGTTTAATGGAGTCTGATAGTCCATTGAATATTTGTCATCTCATTTTAGAAAATGATGAGTCTCATCAATTATTTTGAATACGATTAGAGCATGGAAAAAATGACATACCTATGTCAAAGTGCTGTAATGAAAAGAGCTTTTCAAGTATTTCAAACTGAAAAAAAATCAAATCGGTCAATATTTGTCTAAATACCGAATTGTCGCCAATCAAAATAAAACACACTGTGTGTATTACGTTACAAAGACCAGGTTGTACTCTGTACTATGGGATATCAGCCATTAGTACATCCATCTCAATGTTTCGTGGAAGTTTCTGGCTCCAATCGTCAATTTCCTTTCCTGGCACGTCTAGCGATGATTCGTTTTGGAATTTACTTCATCCAAACCGGGGTTGATTACCCGATCTAGACTACACAAAAACCAAACTGACCAGTATTATGGCTTGATCTGTGATATAAGGTTTCACTCATAACTTCGATGAACTCACCACTGAAAAACAATAAACGTTATGGGGAGAAAGTACATTTTTTATGGAAAATATTGGAATAAAACGACATATTTACTTGGTTTTTATAAGATATAAAAATTTACAAAATTTCATAGTTTTTTTTTTCTTTTATTATTTATCCTAGACTCAAAGATGCATATTATAAAAATTGGTTCTGCTAAGCTAACCTTATATAGTTTAACCCTCAGACTATTTTTAGTCTAAGGTCTTACCATCGTTTTGTGAATCATCAGTAATTAAGAATTTTCTTCAATCAATCAAGCAAATTTTATTCCACTGACAAGGTACTGTTTTCCGATATTGTCAAAATCATTCATTGTTCGAGAAAAAATATTATTTATAAATGCGAGGTTCATGATAATTTTGTTTGTTGTTTCAACGTATGAGGATTTTTTTTCAATTACTACATACTTACTAGGTATGAAATTCTTGTATCCTCTATGTATAAAAGATTAGTATCTCGATACAATGGAAGCGAATATTTAGTTTTTTGTTATATTTGACACCTATGCTCTTCATATACAGGGTGGCGCATTAGTGTGTGGAAGTCCATTTTGTCCCTTGTCAAAAGAGATAGGAAAAAAATTTCAAGACTTAACATAGGGTTTCAGCAGGCTCACAATTTGAAATATCACTGTGTATACAGTCTTCTAGGAAGCCGTGGCATACAAACAATTCACTTTTTTTAAATAGCAACCCCAAATTTTGTGGTTTTATTTGCCAGAACGTGCAGTACTGTCAAGTTATTAAGGATCTCCTTAAATTCAGGGAAAAAACATTATGATGGTTAAGCTTAGAACACCCTGTGTGCCGTTATCTTGTTTTATGAAGCACTCAAAACAAAACTCTGCAACTTTGCCATTACAACTCACGTCATAAAATTTGTCGTTATCTCGCCATCTTTGATTATGTCAAAATAGTAACCGTTACTTGGGACCTCTGGTTCATTCTCCGTACAGCCCAAGTGACGAAATTATTAATTAGCTTCTTTTTCTGACAGGTGGAACGGAAGAAGTGGTCCAGGCAACTGGCCTCCTGGATCTCAATGATAATAATATGCGAGATGAAATAAGTTTGGTAACCAGAAATCTCAATTTAGGGGTACTATTTTGACATAATCAAAGATTGCGAGATAACGACACAATTTTACGACATTTGTTCTAATGACGAAGTTGCAGGGTTTTGAGAACTTATTAACACCAGATAACGTCACACAGGGTGTTCCATTTGGAAAAATTGAGTTTCTTCGTCGCAAAATTCGCCAACCTGAGCCCGCTGTAGAAAACACCCTGTATAAATCATGGCGAATATTTTTTAAAATATCAATTACCTTGCCTCTTACATTGGAAAATAAGCAGATTTGCAAATTCAATTTCAAATCCTTTGTTTTTATAGCTAATTTACCAACATGTTTTTCCCTGAATTCTAGTAAGTCCTCGATAGCTTGACAGCACTGCACGTTCTGGCAAATAAAGCCACTGCATCATACGTAGAATCTTACGCTGAATCCAAATCTCGAATCAAAAGTTGGGGTCGCAATGTAAAAAAGTGTACTTTTGATGCCACGGTTTCATAGAACACTCTGTGTACACAATAATATTTTAAATTGTGAGCCTGCTGAAACCCTATAAGTTTTGTCTTGAAAATGTTTTCCTCTCTTTTGACAAGGGAGAAAATGGACTTCCAGAGACTAATGCGCCACCCTGTAGGTAAGCATAAGTATAAGTTCTTGAATATCTTGACACAAAGTTGAAGAATGAGGCGGCGCAGGCGTGAATGATTCTTGTCGTGTTCTCCACTGTATGATGTATGATGGAAGTACACTGATTCTGCTTCTGAATCTCGTTCCAGCAGTTCGAAGTGGGAAATTGACTTCCTATTCATCTATCTCTTATTTCAGTTGCACATTCCTGAAAAAAAAGTTTGTTAATAATAGTAAAAATAATTAACAAATGCAATGACAGTAGTTATAAGTGACATCTGCCTCGGAAAACTTGAAATACACAGGGTGACAATCATTATTCTTAAACGAACTGGATGATAGTATGGAGATTTGAGGAAACCGGTCATTTGAAATTTTCAAATCGCAACCAGACACAACAGAAAAAATCCCATAGGTACACAGAAATGTAAAAATAAAAATGAATTGAAAAGATGTTTTAAATTTATGAGGTTAAAGCAAGCCTCTCAATCGAAATTTTTGGGAATGCAGTTGAATTGGCCTTAGGTGAAAAAAGAAACCTTTTTTTGTTTGTCGAGATCGTTTGAAAAATTATGTAAATCGTCCACTAGAAAAGTTCATCAGCAACTTTTTCTTGATGATGATTTTCGCAAAGGGCGGCTACAATTTATTGTCATTCACTGCAAAAAAACTTCCTTTTATAAAAAATGTAGTTTCGAATATTTGCAGAATTCTATCTTTTTCAATCTCAAATCAGGTAGTCAAGTGAAATTGAGAAGTTTCGGGTACTCAGAGGATGTGACATTCTCATTAAAAACCAATTTAAGTTCGAAAAGTATTTTCTCGTCAAAATGGCTGACAAATGCGTTTTGAAATTATGATTTCATATGGAGTTAACAAACAAAGCTGATACTTCTTAAACAGGGTTTAGGGTTTCAGTTTTAAGTGAGCATTGCTATCTTCAAAACAGTGAGTGCTACGAGTTCGGTTAGATGAGAGAAAAGTTGCAGTTTTTGATAATCATTGTCAATCATTGAAGATTCATTCACTGTGGCTCTAATAACCACTCGTAGGAAAAACATTGTACCAAACTCTTGCGAAAAATGTCTTTTCCGCCCTTGACGGCGTCGCGTGCGGAAAAGTACCACTTTTCGCACTTGTTAGGTAATAGCTATTTACCTAACAAGTGCGGAAAATTAGTTTTTCCGCACGGGTCTGCCGTTCACCGACCGACGCGTAGCGGAGTTCGGTGAAGCAGCCGAGGGCCGAAAAACATTTTCCGCAAGTGTTAGGTACAATAGTTTTTCTACAGACGTGCGGAAATAAGGATATAATTCGTAATTTAAAAGTTTCTGATGCAACTAATGACAAATAAATAATGATGAATGTCGAAATGTGTAACTAAGCGACCATAGTTACCTGGAAACCTGGTTGCTGTTTGCTTATGATATTGTTAATTTTTCCGCACTGGTGCGGGAAATCTGATTTTCCACACGGACATCGGTGCGGAAAATTGAATTTTCCGCACGGCTGTAGGAAAATAACTATTTAGGTAACCCTTCGCTTCCTGAAAATAATAATGCATCATACTTGAATTGTTTTTATTTATTTATTTTTATTTTCCTTCGATTTTTTTTATTTGTTTTTAAACTTTTTTCAAACGTGAAGCTCCTTTATTCAGGCTTAAGAAGTCACGAGTTTTTGTTACCATGACTACGATCCACGTGGCGCGTTCTGGTTCTGAAAGGATCTAAAACTTTTTTTTTATAACTATCGTTTCAACTTTCTGCTATATCTCAAAATGGCAAGTGTGTCAAATCATTTGCAGAAAGCACAGATTATTCAAAAATAAATAAAAAAAGTTGGGTTCATATTTGAAAAAAAAAGTTGACGATGGTCGCGAGAATTCGAAACATACGACGTTCTGAAAGCGGCCAATAAAACCAAAAATGAAAACCTCTATAGGATCGTATGATCTTGAGTAAAATTTTTATGCCACTGTGCAGATCCTTTCAAAAACACACTTCAAATACATTAATAAGTACCTACTTACTCGTGGTTTTGAAATAAACATGGAGTGTTTAGCTAGACCGTTGATTGAAACCTGTTAAGCTAATTGAATAATAGTTGACACATTTACCAAACTTTTCACACTCTATCTAATGAACAAAAACTGAATCTATTTCAAGAGATAATTGAAAACGAATGACACATGTTCATGGCCACTTTTTCTGCTCTTCAAGATAGCATAGTCGAAATCAAGATCCGACGTTTCAAGTTCTCGCAAACATCCTCAACTTTTTTTTCAAATACGAACCCAACTTTTTGAATTCATTTTTGAATAACTCTTTGCTTGCAGAAAATAATGATATGTAACACTTGCATTCTTGATAAAAGTGAATGAGTACGAAGTTATCAAGATCCGAAGTTGTTGATCCTTTCAGAACCAGTGACGCGGATCGTAGTCATGGTAACAATGATAATTTGTGACTTTTTGAGCTTGAATAAGGAAGCTCCAGGTTTGAAAAGTCAAAAAATAAATTAAAAAAAAAGTCAAAAAAAATTAAACAATGTTAAGTGTGATCATTATTATTTTCAGGGAGCAAGGAGTTATCTAAAAATGAATTGAAAAAGTTGGGTTCGTATGTGAAAAAAAAAGTTGATGGTGGAAGCGCGAATTCGAAACGTCGGATTCCAATTTCGAGCATGCTATCTTAAAGAGCAGAAAAAGTGACCATGAAAATGTTTCATTCGTTTTCATCTATCTCTTGAAATAAATTCAGAACAAAATAAAGAAGGATTTCGAAAAAATCGGTTATTGCCGGATATCTTCGGAAGTCTTTGGAGTTTTCCATGTTTTGAAGCGGCATTTTTTGAGATTCAAATTGCGCAACTTTGCTCCCATTTATCTGACATTGTATCTCTTACCGTAAATAAGTAACCAATGCTATACAGGGTGTAACAGAGTAAGTGTTACAACGTGAGACTGTAGATTCTTTATCAAAAAAGAAAAATATTATTCCTTAGAAAAAAAATTCCGCGGACTTTTAATTTCGATATACAGGGTGTATTATAACTACGCCACTGGTTAATTTTTTTAATCGATTTTGTAATAAAATAATCCTAACTACTGAGTTTTGACACTGTACCAAATCTGATAAAAATATTCCAAGTGGTTTAGAAGTAATTAAAGAAAAATCTTTTTTTTTTCATAACTTTGACACCCTGTATATCGAAAACGAAAGCCCGCGGAAAATTTTCGTTGAGAAAAAATTTTTGATAACGAATCTACAGTTTCACGTTGTAACACTTACTCTGTTACACCCTGTATAATCGGATTTGTTACACCCTGTCTGTATATGATACGACAAAAAGTCATTCTGCAAAATTTTTATCGCAAATTATGAAAATTGTGACTATTGTCGTGGTTTATCAAAATAGACCCATACTTTATTATATTTTTGAAAAGCTTGTGAAACGCTAAATCATTTTTCTAATGAATCAGGTGTCCCAAGGTGGATGTTTAAGGAAAACGGGTCCTAGGATCGTTCTAAAAACTTGGTCATTTGGGTAAACTGTGATGCTCTATCGGTGTACAATATTTCCAGTGCTGCGACGTTGCCACTTCTATTAGAAAGTTGCAGCGACTTTGATATTTTAAATAGGACAATATGCAGTCGTCAGCCGATAGAAAATTCAGCGCGTCGTATACTTGCATGAGCGCGCTCATACATTTTCGCCCTGACTGACGGTTTAACCTCGATTAGACAGGCAGCTGACGGTCATTATTCCATTTCTATAATATGCATGAAATTATGCGTATGTGGCGCATCATCCCCCCTTTGCAGCACGGCTGACGGTTGATTTTAGTTGCTAATCAATATGAATTACGTATGTAGAGAATGTCACCTGGGATAAAATAACTTTGGCAAACTTTTTTTTCACAAGTACACGACCGCTACTAGACTGACTTACGGTCGGTTTCCTAATATGGAATATAACTTTACATCATACAGTATCAATCTCAGCCGTGATAAAATTCTTTGAAAAAAAAACCGGACTAAAAGTTCAAATGAGATATTCCCATATTTTCGTTAACATTTGCATGCAAAATGCTTATATTCTGCATACATAATTATAAACAAGTTGCATATTATCCATAATGCACGCGAAAAGGCAACACAAATCAAATGAAGAATCATCAAAATCCTTCAAGAAGTTCCAGAGATATAAATTTTTGGACATAGTGCACTGAAAAAGAGGCGTAAATGTTTCAATTTTTTTTTGCGTACACCCGCATGGGATATGTTCATAGAGGGATAGACTAGGTCTCTGGGCATTTGAAATCGGAAATTACAGCATTTTTTATCAGAGCCGAAGTTTTTTATTGCGAAATATGTCATAAATCTGTCAAAAGTGTGTTTCACTACTTTTTCACATACATACTTCGTCATATCTCCGGAAAAAATGTAGATATCAAAAACTTTTTTTTTAATCAATAAAGGAATTGTGGAAGAAGGTTACCGGGGTAGTTCCGTTAGTATGAGAAATTTAATTTTTTTTTGTAAAACTGCGCAAAACTTCAAAAATAACATTTTTTGCCGAACTGTTTTCAGTAAGCTAGAAACTTTTTTGTTTTAAGGAATTTTGCTATACTATCTGCGGACGAAATAAAGCCAAAGGTTCAAAAAAGTTTATGAAAAAAGAATCAGCATTCTAAGTTATACAGGGTGTTTCAGAATAACATGCTCATAATAAAGGGGGTGATTCTTGGGCTCATTTTAAGAAAAAAAAATCATATGAACGTATGTCCTAAACGCCTTAACTTTTGAGATACAGGGTGTCAAAGTTTTAAAAAATAGATACTTTTTTTACAATAACTTTGTCATTACTGTAGATATCTTTATGAAATTTGAGTCATGTATTTTAGGCATTAATACTCATTCTTTGATGCACCAACAATTTAATTATTTTGACCAGTGCCGTCCATGCGGGTTTTGGTTTGCATATTTTTTGGGAAAAAAGTTAAGGCGTTTAGGACATACGTTCATATGATTTTTTTTTCTTAAAATGAGCCCAAGAATCACCCCCTTTATTATTAGCATGTTATTCTGAAACACCCTGTATACTTTTCGAGTTATAGTTAGTCAAAGTTGAGTTTCCGCATGGCGCGGCGTTCAAACTACCGTGCTGCCGCGCCTTGCATTAAATATTAATATTGTTGGTTTTTGCTGAAAACTCAAAACTGTAAATACAAATTCCGAAAGTTTCTGAAGTATATTATAGCCTTCTTGGTTGAGGCAGATTCTGCAACTTGCATATTCACAGTCATTGCAAAATTTTATTCCTGTTGCCATGCAGGAACATCTTATCGTCAAAGTTTCTCTCACATCATCAAGCATTGTTTTTTGAGTAGAAAAATAGACCATCCAAGTATTTTTTTTTTCTGCACCTCGTATATGGCAATTGTAACAAATTTTTAATTGATACAGACATGTAACAAAACATTATAGATTCATTTGAGTTTCGTCTTTGTTATACCTACTGGGTGGTTCATTCAAGTTGAGACAGCCCGATATCTAAAAAATTATAATTACTTGAAAAGTTGAAGTTAAAGTTATTGGGTACTGTGACATCAAAAAAATGATTAAGATTTTGGAATTTCGAATAGTAAAAAAAATAGTCAAGACGTTTTAAATTATGCAACACATCACATAAAAGTCATAAAACCAAAGCATGTGTGGCCTCAAAAATATATTTTGAAGAAAAGTTGACAAAACAATACCCATGAATAGCTACTTACATATTATTATATTATTACAGAGCGGAAGGGTAGTATTGACTGACTAGCTAAACATCAAGCTTGGTGCTCTTGGGGTTGCAGTCATATGACTGTATTCATACGCACAACATATGCTCACGTTTTACGATTTTTATGTCATGTGTTCCATAGTTTAGAACATCTTAACTATGTTTTTTTTATTATTTCAATATCCAAAAGCCTAATCATTTTTTCAATGTCACAGGACCCAATAACATTCACTTTAACTTTTCAAATAACTATCGTCGAAAACTGTACAACTCAGGTAAGTTGATTCTTTTTTCAAAAACTTTTTTGAGCCTTTGGCTTTATTTCGTACGCAGACGCAGTACGCAGTATAGCAAAATTCCTTAAAACAAAAAAGTTTCTCGCTTACTGAAAATAGTTCTGCAGAAAATGTTATTGCTGAAGTTTTTCGCAGTTTTACAAAAAAACTAGAAACTACCCCGGTTACCTTCTCCCACAATTCCTTTATCAAAATTCCTTTATGGAAAAGTAGTGAAACACACTTTTGACAGATTTATAACATATTTCGCAATAAAAAATTTCGGCCCTGATAAAACATGTTGTAATTTCCGATTTCCAATGCCCAGAGACCTAGTCCATCATTTTATTAAAAAAAATTATCGCGAAGAAGACGACTTTTGCCCTGTTTTGCAGTGCGCTAACATGGTTGTTGAATAGTCCGGTCTTCCGAGCCACATCCATGGCATCAACGACCTTGTTGAAGTGCAAATCGTTTCACTTCACCACCCTGATCTAAGTAACGGAGCAATTTCGAATGATGATAAGAGCCGAGCAATCTACGAGACAAGTTTGGCATGTTAATCATACTAGCGCGCGTCAATAAATCGTTTATTTTACAGCCGCATTTAAGTAGCTGTTTATTCAACGGCTGGGGGGGGGATTGATTGTTCACAACTTATCCAGAAACTATTTATGTTTCAAAAAGTGATAAAAAAATCATGGCACGTGAAAGGTGGAAAATTTCGTGAAATGATCTTATGCGAATTTTGTTATTATTCATTCATTTTGTTTTCCTAGAATGAGATTATTGTCGTTTACTCTTTTCACACCACCCAGATGATCGAGTTTTTGGCGCGTTTTTTTTTTATTGTAGTTTCCCCAGTAGGCCTATTTCACATCAAACTTCATGTTCTCCTTTCTCTCAGCGTTTTCTAATTTTTCTTGGCTTTGATGGTACATGGTACATTTTCTACGCTTTCGTAACTCTCGATTCGTCGGTGAAGTCATTAGACGAAAGATTTCTGCTCATCTGTGGAAGTGGTATTACCGTGGGTAGGTCGTACATTTCTCCGTCATCGTCGTCGTCGTCATCTTTTCCATCCAGTATCTTTTCCATGATATTTGTGCAGGTTTGGCCAGGCATCCGCATACTGCACCGCAATTTCTGGTACATGAGCATGAGATTGTCTTCAGGAGTGACGATGGAATTGCGGTCTCCAAAGGCATCACGGGTTCCAATCCTCCCCAGCTCCTTTGAAGCCCCAATCCTCCGGTTCCAAGACATTCCCAAGCTACGTCTTTACGGGAGGATAGGTTCGATATTCCCTTTTTGAAACATTAATAGTTACTGGATAAGTTGTTAACAATCAATCCTCCAGCCGTCGAATAAACAGCTACTTAAATGCGGCTTTAAACGCCGATTTATTGACGCGCGCTTGGTGTATGATTAGCATGCCCAAGTTCTCGCGTAGATTGTTCGGCTCCTAAAAGTCGTATCGGGCTATTTTTTTTTCAAATTGTTGGAAATTACGTCACCTACAAAAAAGTAGCCGGCAACAGTTGCCCTAAAATACAAGTTTGTTGCTCGTTTTCGCAAAATAAAAATGATCAAAATAATGTTTCCAAATTTTTCTAATTTGACGCGTAATAACTTTTTTTTCTATTCACTTAAACAAGAAAAGTTAGACAAAAAAGTTATAAATTATTTTATTACGAATACATAGATATGTCTTTTTTGGGTCTTCGACAATCAGAAGCCAAGATACGCATCAAAACGCACCTGGTTGCAAATTTGGATTTAAGCTTTGAAAATGATGGCACCTCGATTAAAAAAAAAACAAACATGGCATCTCAACGCAAAGTCAATGTACGCTTCGCCTGGCCTATAAAGACCTTTCACAGGCTGTAAACTGTAAATCATTAAATTTTTGGATTCTACGTAAAATTCTAGATAGATTTGATACATTCATGTCCTATGGACAATTTGCACATTTTATGAAATATATAAGGATTGGTAAGTCCTGATGCCATTGATGTGAAAAGAATCAACCTAAGACCTTTATTAATGTAGTAATCACCGAGTAAAAAGCGTCAATCAACATTTACTACGTCACAGAATACATTATCTATCTTTGTCTGGCGTATTGACTGAGATGACTCTCTCCAGAGAGAGAGGGTGATTTGGCTCCGCCCCGTTTTCGATCATACAGTGAAATTTACGCTTTCTTTTTTATTTATTTAGTTTATTTTTGGGTATTTTGAAAAACATTTTTCGCTGATGACTTTCCGATATTATAAGCGTTTTTGAAATATTTGAATTTTTTTTTTTTCAGAAATGACGCTTGTAGGCTCATATTTATGCATGATACTACAACAAGCAAGATAAGCTCACGCGCATCTTTCACCTAGTATCATGATATTGTGACGAAGCATGGTGAATGCGCCGCCGCAAGCCATCACCACATTGTGTAGAATTGTTTGGAATCGATTGGCTTCTGGTACATTCTAGCAAGGCTAGATGGCGTCGAACATTCTTCGCTTTTCTAAAAATATCTGGATTGTTCTCTCAATCCTGGCGAGGGTATATAATGAGATCCGTCATTTCAAGTTTGTTCAGTTCTGAATACGTCGTGAAATATAAATCGTAAAACATAAATAAGCTATGATTTTGTTTGTGCATAGTGAGTTCTGTACATAGTGACTTGTAAAATAAATTAGTTAAAGCTGAACAGTGTTTTCTATAGCAAAACTTGTTACATTGGTGTCAGAAGTGGGATTTATTGTGTGCTATAGAAACGGACATAAATATTCGCTTTAATGGCTGCGAAACTAGTGTTTTTAACCGGATTGAAGGTCGCTGAGTTGAAGAGGGAGCTGGAAGAGTGTGACCTGGATAGTAGCGGTAAGAAAACTGATCTACAAACAAGGCTGCGTGAGGCTTTGATGGAAGAAGGCATGAATCCTGATACGTTCCAATTTGAAGTTCCCGATCCCAACGCAGTAAAAAGATTATTGGAAGAAAACTCTAGAAAAATGGAAGAGAAGCTGGAAGAATCCTCTAGAGCCATGGAAGAGAACTCCAGAAAAATGGAAGAGAAGCTGGAAGAATCCTCTAGAGCCATGGAAGAGAACTCCAGAAAAATGGAAGAGAAGTTTGTAGAATCTTCTAGAATAATGGAGGAGAAAATCAAGAAACAGCTGGCGGGCAACTACAACTTCTGGAAGGATCAGGTAACGGAAGAAATTGAGAACCTTGAGCAACGATTTGAAGCAGAACTTGGAGATACAATGAAGAATTTGGAAGAAGAAATCGAGGAAGTGCGAAGACAAGTAGCAGTGATTAAGAAACAACCAGAAGTGACATTCGAGAGCAAAGGTGGTAAAATGGAGTCTGATACCGTGCGAGTCCACATGAAAGCCCCTCAGTTTGATGGCAAGCTGTCCTGGAACAATTACCATCGTCAGTTCGAGGCAGCGGCAAGGGCAAATGGATGGACCGCAACCGAAACAGCCCTGGCATTGACTCTGGCACTTCGTGGGGAAGCTACAGAAATCCTGCAGACGCTCAACACCCAGGAGCAGGAGGACTACGATGTACTAGTCAAGCATCTGGAACTGCGATATGGGCAAACTCACTTGGAGCACGTCTACCACTCTCAGTTGAAAAATCGCATTCAGAAGACCAACGAGTCCTTGCAGGAGTTTGAAGCGGATGTTGCTCGCCTTGCACGACTGGCTTATCCAACCACGCCAGAGAACGTTATGGAGAGGCTTGCAGTTCAGGCCTTCTTGGATGGACTTCGAGACCAGGAGATTCGGCAGTCACTGATACTCCATCGTCCCGATAGACTGGTTGAAGCACTGGCCAAAGCCTTGGAATTCGAAGCGGCGAAGCAGTCTCTGAAGGTTCCTGCACGCGTGCGAAGGGTGGAGGAGAAGGATCCTCTGGAAGAAGACACCGTCGAAGCAACTGTGAAGAGGGTCGTCAAAGAGATAGAGGCGTCCAAGCGGAAGGAGCTGAGATGCTGGAACTGTGGAGAGCTTGGCCACATTCGTAGCCGATGCAAGAAGGAGAGACGGGCACCTTCTTCGACGTCGGAAAACTAGAGAGGGTCGATGCGAAGGGGCAATCGTCGACCTGTAGCCAGTATGCCCCAAGGAAAACCGCCATAGTTGCCTCTTTAGGAAGCAAACTGAACAGCGTGTTTGTGGATGGCTGGGTTAATGGAGAGAAACGCACCATGCTGCTGGATACAGGTGCGACGAAGTCTATCATCAGGCCCGACATTGTCACAACACCGACAATGATTAAACCAACAAAGTGGCGACTACGGACGGCAACAGGAGACTTGGCTAGGATACATGTTGAAGTGGAGGCAGCAGTGACTCTGGGAAGCACCAGCTTCGAACATCCAATGCTGGTTGCCGATATTGAGGAAGAAATCATAATCGGAATGGACATCATGAACACCCAAGGCTTCCAATTAGATTTCAAATATGGAACACTGAAAACCAACAACGAAGAGGTGATAATGCATGGTAGAGAGGAAGAGACAGTTCGTGTTTTGCTGGCTGGGGATTCTTCAATTCCTGAGAGGAGCGAGATGATTTTGTGGGCTCGCCTGGAAGGGAAGATGAAAGAAGGAAGCATCGTGATGTTTGAGCCTAAAATACACGATTCTGAAGTAGGACGAGGCATTGCATGTGGAAAGAGCCTGGTACATGTGGGAAATACTATGCCCGTGAGAGTGATGAACGTCAACTATCACTCTGTAAGTTTGGCAAGGGACACAGTTTTGGGGCTCTGCTCGTCAATTTCCTCTGTGGTGCGACAAGTATGTGAGACTGAGCAAACCATCTCTGAGTTCACCGGAGAGATGGAGAAGTTAGTTGTCACCTCTTCAAAAGATCTGGATAAGAGACAAAAACAACGATTGAGAAACCTGATAAGGAATTACGGCGACATCTTCGACAACGGAGCTGGGGAAAAGGGCCGAACGAACGTGGTGCGGCACACCATCAACACAGAGGGAGCACGACCGATCCGCCAAACAGCTAGAAGACTACCTTTGGCCAAGAAGGAGGAGGCGGACATGATCATCAAGGACATGGAGAAAGGCGGTGTCATCGAGCCTTCTAGTAGTCCGTGGTCATCACCAGTTGTTCTGGTTAAAAAGAAAGACGGTTCAACTCGATTCTGTGTGGACTATCGTCAGCTGAACAACGTGACGAAGAAGGACAGCTACCCGCTACCACGGATCGACGACACTTTGGATACCTTGACCGGATCGAAGATCTTCTCAACCCTGGACCTCAAAAGCGGATATTGGCAGGTAGAAATGGCCCCTGAAGATCGAGAGAAGACTGCTTTCAGCGTTGGAGCTGGGCTGTGGCAGTTCACTGTTATGCCATTTGGGTTATGCAACGCACCTGCTACGTTCGAGCGGCTGATGGAGACTGTGCTCAAAGGACTATCCTGGTCAACATGTCTTGTATACCTGGATGACATAATTGTGGTTGGCAAATCATTTGAAGACCATCTTAAGAACTTGGAAGAGGTATTTCAGAGACTCAGAAATTCCGGTTTGAAGCAGAGTCCAAAGAAATGCCAACTGTTCCGGAGGGAAGTACAATACCTGGGTCATATCGTGTCGGCTGAGGGTGTAGCCGTTGACCAGCAAAAGGTGGAGGCAGTTAAGGAGTGGCCAGTACCAAAGAACCTCCACGAGCTAAGAAGTTTCTTGGGTCTGTGCACGTACTACCGGCGTTATGTCCAGGGATTTGCGAACATCGCCCGGCCTCTTCACAGGCTCACAGAGGCAGAGACGCTTCCACTGGGACAAGGATTGTCAGGAGGCCTTTGACACGCTTAAAAGGGCACTTGCCACCGCGCCCATCCTAGGCTACCCACTACCTGAGGGGAACTTCATCCTGGATACAGATGCCAGCAATGTGGGACTTGGTGCAGTGCTGTCCCAGATCCAGCAGGGACATGAAAGGGTGATCGGCTATTTCAGCAAAACCTTGTCGAAGCACTTCTACAAGTACCTCTACGGGAGAAAGTTTCTGCTGAGAACCGACCACGCCGCGCTCAAATGGCTCCTACAGTTCAAGAATCCGGAGGGTCAAGTTGCTCGTTGGATTGAGAGACTTCAAGAGTTCAACTTTGACACGGAACATCGAGCTGGATCCAGCCACAACAACGCTGATGCCCTATCCAGGAGACCTTGTCCAGAACAATGTAAGCACTGTCAAAGGGCCGAGGAAAAGGAGGCGAGCACTTGCAGGACGATTGTGGTGAATGATTCCTGGCAGTCTAAGGCGCTTCGCGAGGACCAGGAGAAAGATCCAGATCTGAAGCTTGTCATCGGATGGAAACAGGCAGGCCAACGACCAACCTGGCAAGAAGTCGCGCGGTTCTCGACCACCGTGAAGTCCTACTGGGCTCAATGGGACTCGATGGTTCTTGATGACGGCATCCTGAAGAGGCTGGTGAAGAATCTGGATGGCACGGAAGATCGGAGGCAGTTAGTCGTTCCTGGAAACAGACAGGCAGAGGTGATGAGAGAGGTCCATGATGGCGTCACGGGTGGACATTTGGGTGTAACCAAGACGCTGGGAAAGCTGCGAGAACGGTTTTACTGGGTCAACTGTCAAGCCGATGTGAAGGAATGGTGCAGAAAATGTGCCATATGTGCGGCAAATAACGGACCCCAGAAACGGCCAAAAGCTCCTATGCGCCAATACAACGTGGGAAGCCCCTTTGAAAGGATCGCAATCGACGTGGCTGGACCCTTTCCTGAATCGGACAAAGGAAATAAATACATCTTGGTCGCCATGGATTACTTCAGCAAGTGGGCTGAAGCGTATACTTTGCCAAACCAGGAGGCGGCTACCGTTGCCGATGTCTTGATTGAGGAATGGTTTTGCCGTTTCGGTGTCCCGTTGGAGCTGCATTCGGACCAGGGCAGGAACTTCGAATCGACGCTATTCCAGAACGTCTGCGATGTCTTGAAGATCAAGAAGACAAGGACAACGGCGTTACACCCACAATCGGATGGCATGGTGGAGCGAATGAACCGAACCATCAATCGACACATGGCCAAAGTTGTCTCTGACCATCAAAGAGACTGGGATCAACATCTCCCCCTATTCCTCATGGCGTACAGGTCAGCAGTTCATGAATCGACGGGCGAAACACCTGCCAAGATCATCATGGGCCGTGAACTCCGGCTGCCCTGCGATTTGAAGTTTGGCTGTCCACCTGGTGAGGATGTCGCTGGGGAAGACTACGCAAGTGATCTTCGTAGAAAAATGGACGATATCCATCAACGGGTCCGACTAAACATCCAAAGTGCCTGCGACAGGATGAAAGAAGCGTACGACGTGAAGGCCGAAGAAGGAGGGTTCCAGGTTGGGGATTTGGTTTGGCTTCACAACCCACAGAGGCGACGTGGATTCTCCCCAAAACTGCAAAGTTCTTGGGAGGGCCCGTATGAGATTCTGGAGCGAATCAATGACGTCGTCTACAGGATTCGAAAGCCACCACGAGGAAAACCGAGGGTTGTTCACTTCAATCGTTTAGCTCGGTATGCCGGGAACCACGACGATCAGGACGCTGAAGTGAGGCAGATCAGGTTACCCAAGAAAGACATTTCATTGGAAACTTTCATGTCTCTACACTCCAATAGCCAGAAAGTCCAGAATGGCGTTGTCCAAGGCAGCTGGATTTGTTCAAAGCACCGGCCGAATATTCGTTGGCTCACTGGGTCACTGAAGACCTTGGTATGAGGAGTGGTCTTGCTGCTGCTTTCAAGCGGAAATTTGGACTACTGGAACATCTACGACGACTAAAACCAGAGGTGAGGAGGGTACTGGAAATCATGGAAGGTACACGACATCTGTTCTACCTTGTGACGAAGAAGCTTCCACATCATCTGACCACCTACAGTGATGTCTGGAAAGCCCTCAGTCATCTTCGTGACTTGATGCTGTCACAGGACCTGACTCATCTGGCAATTCCGAAGATGACGAACGACCAACTGGACTGGAGAGTATTACGGAGCATGCTGGAGGTAATCTTCAAAGAAAGCGGCATTGACATCCTGGTGTGCTGCTATCCTTCCCGGAGGACGAACCAGAGGACAGTGGACTGCTACTTCCATAGGACATCGGGCTGCCGGTTTGGGGACAGTTGCCAATACCGACATGAAGGCAACTCGGGACGAATTGCCTAAAGAAGGGGGCAATGTGACGAAGCATGGTGAATGCGCCGCCGCAAGCCATCACCACATTGTGTAGAATTGTTTGGAATCGATTGGCTTCTGGTACATTCTAGCAAGGCTAGATGGCGTCGAACATTCTTCGCTTTTCTAAAAATATCTGGATTGTTCTCTCAATCCTGGCGAGGGTATATAATGAGATCCGTCATTTCAAGTTAGTTCAGTTCTGAATACGTCGTGAAATATAAATCGTAAAACATAAATAAGCTATGATTTTGTTTGTGCATAGTGAGTTCTGTACATAGTGACTTGTGAAATAAATTAGTTAAAGCTGAACAGTGTTTTCTATAGCGAAACTTGTTACAATATTTATATCTAAAATATGTAAATTTTTCGTATAAGAAAGCCTTTATTGTTTAATCTGTAATAGATTTCTTGTTAAAAGGGATCTACTCTCAAAGATTTTTCACAATATTTAGTTAACTATTAATATTATATATACAGGGTGGCCCAACGAAAAGGTCCCACCCTTATTTATGACTTTCCTGGTATATTTTGGGAAAAACGCTCGGACACATCAATTTTTATTTTTAGGGGGACGTCTTTTCGTGTATGACTGTATAATACAGGGTGTTCCAAAAATAAGATATCGCATTTCACTTGACATTTTTAAATGGAAACCCCCAATTTTTTTTCTATTTTTGGATTCTCCATAAAGTTTTTAGTAACTTTTGTATAATACAATTTATACCTATCTTCAACGATTACCTTAACGATTTTTATCAACATCTCAAGAAAAATATTTTTTTAAATAATTTCCCTAAGGGCACCACTTTATCATGGCTGTTTTAGAGGTTTTTTTAATACAATTTTTTTTTCTCCAGAACGGTTAATTTTATCGATAATGAACAAGAGTACCTTTTTTTCTAGTCGAAGTTTTAAGCTGATTTTTTTTCAGTCTTGATCATACAGGTTGAAAAATAAATCAATACAAAGCACAACCTAGCTCGCCCCTAGTAAATTGAATAGAGTAAATGTCATTTGAGGACACTATTTCAAGAGGTCTTTAGTAGTGTCCGTCATACAAAAATTGTGATGGATTATATCGAATACTTTAAAAGTTATTTGAAAAAAACAATTTTTAGCGGCGTCCATTAGGGGGACGTATCTCCGCAGGGAGGTCCTCTAGGGAAAAAATGTTTAGAACTTACCACCTTATTTTTTAACGTTTTATCTGAATCCAAGAGATTTCTCACATTTTCCGTACACCCTGTAGATGCCTGACAGATTTTCACAAATTTGAAATGTAGGTAGAGGTCCACATAAAAAGACTTGCCGGGGTCCGAAACTTCTAGTTACGCCACTGTCAAGTCCTTTACCTAAGTTGAGCGTTTTTGAAATATTTGAGTTTTTATGTCAAAAATGACGTTTGTAGGTCCCTATTTAAATGTTAATTTTTCGTCTAAGAAATAGCCCAGTAATCATATACATCAGACCTTGCGTTAGATCCGGTAGTTCTGATTTATTGCTGACTTGTTTATGATGTTGGCCCAATGAATAATCCAAGTTTTCGACCTCGAACGTCCATAATGTCCTATTTTGAGATGTGCCACTATCAGTGGCGCACCGAGGGGGGTTAAAACCCCGCCCCAGGGCCTCTGAAGAGAAAAACCATACCATGAAAATAACACTTTTATCTTTGATAATTATAGTAGAAAAAATCTATTCAGATTTTTTATTTAATGAATACATTATTATCTTGAATACATTTTCCATATTATAATGAGTCGAATGTCGAAAGGAATTCTTCGAAAATTGTAGGCTTGGCAACATTTCTGCAATTGACGGCAAATGTGTTGTCACGAGTTTGCAGTTGGCGACATTGGCACAGCGTGTCGTATTTCATATGAATCCAGTGAATCCACAGATTCAGAACTTTCAGGTTATACTTTTGAACAATCACGGGCTCCAGATCGATATGGATAAAGATACTGATAATTCCGATACATCGGAAATTGACTGGGTGGGTTTTGGTGATTGTGACTGTGACGATATTGACAATATTGAAGGTGACGTTCGTGAAGTTCGCGAAGATGTGCGTTAGTGTATTGTTGTGCAAAAGAAAGAAGATGAAGCTAATGGGCCCTCAAAACGTGTACAAAGAGTAGCAAACTTCAATTCATCATGTAACGATAAGTACAGTTGGTTATCCGAGTGCGCGGTGATAAAAATAGAGCGAAATGTAATATTTGTATCTGTGAAATTTAAGTCAGCCACGGTGGCGAAAATGATATTAAAAAACATTTAAAAAGTGCAACGTTTATTTGATTATACTGATAAAAAAGCTCAAATTACAGAATATAAAAATCACCCCATATTCAGCAGATTCAGCTCTGACATGAAAATTTTATTAATTGAAACACCAGTATAATTGTTTTATAAAATGGTGAATTCGACAGGCTCGGGAATTTTTCGCATGCGGCGCTTTCTTCTACACTCTACATGTCCCGATTTTTGAAACCTCCCCCAGAGAATATTTCTCGGTGCGCCACTGGCCACTATTGCCGGCGGTGAACGAAATGTGCCAAGTGTATTTCTCTACCCCTTTCATCCCATAGAGCTAGGTGGCGACACACGGCAGCCAATTACCTACTTGTTTGTATCATTTTATTCAAATTTTGCAATTTCTGATGCAACGGGAGTTGGTCATTGGTAATCGTTATAGTCCAGTCTATTTAGAGGCGAGCCAAGTAATAGTTGTGCCCTAACTTCCTTTACCTGAGTGATAAAACGGTATGTTGACCCCTTTATTTTAGGTACTACACAGTTTTTGTCACAACGGGTAGTTCGAATAAAAAGAAAGAGACTGCAGTTATATTTTATTCAATTTTCTAAACCACAAGATAATTTGATATCTCTCGGTGGGTAGGTGGGTACAGAAATGCTGAACTTGGAAAATGGAAATTTAGCGATCGAAAGTGTGCTAGGCGTTTGAAAAAACTGTTTTTTTCTTCTGTAGTAGGTTGAAAAAAGTTATTTTTATACCTCGTCTATGATATCTCAACACATTAAAATAACACAACAATCTAAAGTATCATTCGCATAGGGCAAGGTAGAATTAGGGTAGAAGTGGAGTATCAAATTAATGCAATACTTTTACCGCTGTCGTTCACATTGAATCATTTGTGGGGTATCATTTTGTGGTACGCATGCGCACGTCGTTTCCTTCAAACCAGATTTCCTGCTATTTATGTTGTTGTTCCTTTTTCAAATTGCCGGGTAATTTGGCAATACTCCGGCCAATTTTCGATCTGAGCTCTCCATAGCCGTAAAGTCCTTCAAACACTATACAATATGGAACAAATTTTGACAATTTCAAAATGACAGAAATCGACCGTCATAAACACGATTCTGATTGGCTCCGGTAAGAATTTGCCACACGCTTGCCCCAAAAAGTTTGGAGCTTGGTATCTTTTACCTTGCCACTACTTCGCCACTACCACGTTAAAGCAATCTTAATTCTATGTGAACAGCGGGTATGAAATGTACGCGTCAAATATTCTTAATTCATGATTCACTTCTACCTTACCTCTACCTTGCCCTATGTGAATGATACTTAAGACTAAAAAACCCTAGAAAAAACTAGAGCCATAAGGTCTGCACGAACTTAGATTCTTGAAATAAGGGTGCCATCTTGTAAAAGAATACTCGGATGCTGATGCATGAAATCAACTGAATCAATCATGATATCATTAAGATCCCGGCAAAAATTTCCCATAAGCCGGTCGTCAGCTGTTGAGAAAAAAATACCGGTCGGACAATATTGCGCAGAGATTTTCGGTATGCCCAGCACACGTCCAGTCGCTAAATTTTCATTTTTTTTTTTAGCGTAATAATCGAGGGGGAAACATTATCGCAAAATTTGTGACAGTATTGCGACAATCCCCATGATTGTCCTAAGATTGTTGCGATTTCAACGACAATCGGTCATTGCGACACGATTGTGAGATTTTTTAAGGATATTGGGTTGTGATTGCTTATGGTTGTGAATGATTGCAGTCGATTGTATTGATAGCGTACGATTGTTGAGAGATTGTGATTGAATGAACATTTTTGATAGCTGCGGGGGGCATGGCAAGTATTACGATGACAAATTTTTCGACATATTAATGGATTTTGATTATGAAGGATCATTGTTATCTGTTAGTGAACAAACTGGTATCTACGAGAATAATATTTATGGACACAAATAAAAGTATCAACCTCGTTAAAATCTTATATCTATTTAGAAAAACAAAAGTACAGGGTATTGCAATAACCCCCAATTGCAACGTAAATGAGACTTGGTTATTACCTCGGTTATTACTAAAGATGGAACCTTTCGGTTTTGACGAACCTGAGCTACAGGGCTACAGGGAGATTTTGAAAAAACTTGCATTTTTGGACACCCCTCGTATCTTAGCTATCTGGAAACTTATGGAAATTGTGAAAACGGGCTCTGATAGAACTTTTTACTTAGCGTCCGGCGTCGTCATCAGTATTGTTCCAGATATTACTGTTTTTGAAATATGTAGGTATTGACCAATGCGAGGACCAATGTTGAGTTTTTTTAAATGGGACACCCTTTATATTAATTTAGCAAAAAATTGGATTGTCTTTTTACAGGCTAACCCAAACATAATACAATCAACCACTATTTTTTATTACGGCGAATAAAGTTCATAGTACTGGAGATTTTTTTGTAAAAACTCTTGGTATAATTTGTTTTATTTAAACATAACAATCCAAATTGGCAATATTCGACGTCAAATATTATATCGTGAACAGGTACAGACAAAACATATCAACTGAACCTTGTTCGGTATTCGCCGCGAATCTTCATATATTTAGTTGTTTTGTATTAGGTAGGTACCTAATGAAAATGTTCAAGCAACTGGAATGTATTTCAACAGCCTAACCATTAAAAAAAAAACGAAAGTCTGGTTTTCTGCCATAATCGCAAAATTGACTTCAAACACAACTTACAGTTGAGAACAGTTACCAAGTAAACGATAACAAACATCTCTGGTTTTCATGGCTTACTGCAAAATTTGTATTGCGAATTATGGAAATTTGGATTATTGTCGTGGATTATCGAAAATACCCACACTACACTGTGGGCCGAAATAAAGGAGTACATTTTTTAATTGAAAATATATTTTTTATTTTTTGGGCGATTTAATTTCTTTTTGCAGGGCTAATAACCTAACATGTCCTCAACATGACTGTAAATTTGAAAGCAAAAATAATGTACAGGGTGGGACTTATAAAAAAATATATATAACAGTGCATTTGAGCTCGTTGCAAATGAAAACTGTCTTAGCTAAAATTGTACTAATATGCTTTTTCGGTAGATAAACTATCCGGAACACTTCAGTAAAAAGGAAATTTTCCGAAATTATCGGATTCGCGAAATATCATTTTTTTATTAAATAACATTTTAACCAATAACACATTTATGAAAACATCTTAGTAATTTTAAAACTTAGAGTAAAATATTATGAATGTGGCCACCATTATTGTTTACCACTTCTTTTATGTCAATTTTACTTAGTAGGCCATACTGCTCAGGTTGCCATGGAATTTGTTTGACATTTACAGCTAAATAAGTAAATTAGTCAGTTGATAATGCCACTTTTGAGCAAAGAGGACAGATTATTAATCAAATATTTCCGTGAAAAATATAATTATGGTGCAAGAAAAATTGTAAATGAATTTCCTGAGAAAAATTGGCATATTGGAACGATAGGAAAGTTCTTAAGACATCTAAGGGAAAACGATGGGTCTATTGAAAATAAACGTGGAAGAGGAAGGAAGCGAAGCTCGAGAACTGAAGAAAATATTGGTAAAGTAAGGGTTGTTTTAGGAAATTTGCAACCTGGCCAAACTGTTGGAACAAGGAAAATCGCAAAAATAACTAGGATTTCCCGTACGTCAGTTCGAAGAATCATTAAAGAAGACTGCCATCTTAAAATATTTGAAAAAGTTTACTGTCAAAGTAAGAGAAAAACGATTGGAAAGATGTAATTTGCTATTACGTAGATTCCGCTCCCGCGAAGACATTAGAAAAATATGGTTTTCAGATGAAAAAATGTTTTATTTACGGCCACCTGAAAATACCCAGAATAATGGGGTATATTCTGACGTACAATTAGAGAGAGAAATACCTTTAGAGCATCTTTTGATTGAAAGAAGTCATTTCTCAAAAGGTGTAATGGTCTCTGTTGCAGTATCCATGTTGGGAAAATCTCGTCTAATTTTTGTTGATGCTGGGGTAAAACTCAATTCAGAAACGTATCAAGAACAAATCTTGCAGCACCTATTACCAGAAATTGAAGATGTTTGTTACGATTACTCTTTCCAACAGGATGGTGCTCCCTCGCACACTTCCCACAGTACAAGGATGTTCTTGAGTGAAAATTGCCCGGATTATATTGAGCCAGAAATGTGGCCACCTAACAGCCCAGAATTAAATCCAGTTGATTATTCGATTTGGGGAATTTTCGAACAAAATTTGTATGACGGACAACAATTTGAAACAATCCAGCAGCTCAAAGAAAAAATGCAGTTTGTTTGGAACAATTTTGAACAGGGTGCAATAAATGGGGCTATCAATTTATGGCGCAGACGACTTCAAGAAGTGGTAAACAATAATTGTGGCCACATCCATAATATTTTACTCCAAGTTTGAAAATTACTAAACTGTTTTCATAAATGTCCTGATAAATGTGTTATTTGTTAAAAAGTGATTTAATAAAAAAATGGTATTTCGCGAATCCGGTAATTTTGGAAAATTTTCTTTTTACTGAAGTGTTCTGGATAGTTTATCTACCGAAAAAGCATATAAGTACAATTTTAGCTTAGACAGTTTTCATTTGCAACGACTTCAAATTCACTGTTATATATTTTTTTTTATAAGTCCAACCCTGTGCATTATTTTTGCTTTCTAATTTACAGTCATGTTGAGGACATGTTAGGTTATTAGTCCTGCAAAAAGAAATTAAATCGTTCAAAAAACCAAAAATATATTTTCAATTAAAAAATGTACTCCTTTATTTCGGCCCACAGTGTATATTATATCTTTGATGAGCCTGTAAAAAGACGAATCCATTTTTTTATAAATACATATAGGTATGTATAGGGTGTCGCAGCTTAAAATTGGACAATATATCAAAAACAGTAATATCTGGAAAAAACTGATTAGGTACGTCAGTGGATTCTATACGTAAAAAGTTTTATAAGAGCTTTTTTTCACATTTTCGATAAGTTACCAGATTCCTGAGATACGGGTGTTGTTCAAAAATGCAGTTGTTTAAAATCACCATGTAGCTCAAAACCCTCGTCAAAAACTAAGAGGCCTATAAAATTTTTGTAAGTGTCAACCTCGGTGTCAACTTTCGTTTCACAAAAATTCGTCCAAACCGCAAGATCCTATCTTTAGTACTAACCTTGGTAATAACCGACAATTGGGGATTCCCAATTGCAACCAAAATAGGACCCTCTCTATACACATAACATTCTTGAAAACGATGTTGCATGTTTGAATCTTTTTTTAGAATCTTAAACTTATTTTCAATGTTCACCTTGTTCCGCCTTTGAAGACGAAAAGGGCCATATCCTTGCAGAGTAATGGGAGAATGAACGTGAAAAAGTACTTTTTTTTTGCAATTAGTTGTACATACTTATATCTTCCTTTTGCCAAACGTAATCATCAAAGTCTCTCCTCGTCATGATTGTTGGATAGCGACATTGATTGTGGGATTGCTGATGGGATTGTGAGATTGTTTGAAGTGATTGTATGATCGTAAAAGCGATTGTGAGGTGAGACTGCGGCTGACTGCGACCTGCGACTATTCGCCATTCGCCGGCTTCGACTATTCGACTTCGAACTTCGAACTTCGAGCTTCGAGCTGACGGATAAAGGATAAATACGCTTGCGCATGCGCAGTTGCTGTGGAAAGGAGGTGGGGTAGGCCGGGTAGGAATGCATGCTCGATTATCGACATGATTGTTCGATTGCGACATTGATTGTGGGATTGCTGATGCGCCGATTGTTCCAAGTGTTTGTATGATTGTTAAAATTTTGTATGATTGTGTAAATGCCACAGCGATCTTCATGGTAATCAAAGGGATTGTGAGCGATTGCTGACCATTTGTGACAGTATTGCGAGGATGCGAGGTGATGTTACCCCCTCGGTAATATTCATATTATTTTTATTGGTTAAGGTTAAGATCCCAGCGACAAGAAAATCAGTCAGCAAAATATGTCATTATCTGACGGTCTAACGACACGGAGTGTGTAACAGTTTGTCGAAAACTCGAGTCAAATCAGTCAATTAATAAACTTTTTTTAGGGTGACCCGAAAACAAATATGTGACCACTGTAGGTGAGTTGGATTAGATTGTCCTATCAGGGATAAGATTCTGCCATCGAACGTTGTTGGACACAATGTATTATCTGATTTAAATGACGATTTGAATTGAAAAAATCAGATATTCAAATCGTCGCAATCCTGTCTTCAAGACATGGTGAAATAAGTGTACGTACCTATAATGTTATTGCAAAAAACGTATGTGGGATAAACTTTTAAAGTTTTGCGAAAACTACTTGAGCGAATCTGCTTGAAACTTTGCCCCATATATTAAGGAATAAGAGAGCTAAATGTTCACAGAATAACACAGCCGCAAATTGTTTTTGGCAATAGTTATTGTTGAATATTCGGTTGTATATCCTGCACATCTCGGGGGTTTTTCGCAATTTTCCAAGCAACAAATAGACTACCTAATAGACATATCAAAAATTTTGAAAAAGTATTGAAGGTTTTACCTTGGGTTTTACAATTCTGTACAATCTCTCAAAGGCTTCATTATATAGGTAGGTACTGACAGGCATTAATGTACGAAAATTCCTTGGAAAATTCCATATTTTTGATTGTTTATAACTCAAAAAGACCTCCAAATCTGCTGTGGAAAACGCATAGATTTTGTTTCTCATAGTAGGATTCGAAAAACTAGTCCTGGGATAAGTCAGTGTCCTGAACAGTCTATATTATTTTTCTCTCATGTCCCTGGCATACCTATAAAGAGATTTGCTTTGATTGTTCTCAATCTTATTTCGAGACTTTCAATTTGATCCTCGATTTTATCATTAGGTACAACATTCCGGGTAACATTCTCAAAACGCGTCAATTCCGAGGTCAATTCTGAATTCTGATTTGATTCGATCCCAATTTGCACATTTGTCCATGTTTTCCCCGTCACGGGGTTTTTCGATTCGTCTTCATCAGACATTTTTCACGATTGAAAATAGGTACCGTTTTTTACGTTTTAAAATTGCTGCAGTTGAAAGAACCAGAAATAATTATTGTGACAAGATAAATTGAAAGGAATAAAAAGAGGATGGTACGTACTTACTGTTTTAACGATAAATATCCATGAACAGGAACGATGTATCTGGCCTTTTCTTCGATTGCACAATAATGGCTGGTTGCTAAGACAATTTCTTCGATTTTCGACGATGCAACTCCACAGGTACCTAATTCACCATTCGGCGGAAGGTCCCCATGTTGACGATTAAGATTTTGATATAGTCACGATTTTTCGCAATTGTATGACTTCGATGAATAACGATTTCGATTTCAAACAGGGTTTTAATTCAAACAGAACAAAATGGATGATTTGATATTTGATTCTTTGATTGATTTGATAATTTGATTATTATTGATTTATAAAACGTCAAGCGTCAAGTAGAGAGCCCAGTCGCCATCAGTGCAATCCTTTCACATGCCGGAGCAGCTCTGTGTCAATCCAGGGCCGCTCGGAGAGACACAGAACTGCTCCAGCATGTAAAAGTATTTTTGAGACTACAGTAAAAAGCAGCAGGGACATCGCCCGTGATTGGTCAGAATGGTTGACAGTTGACATAGATGGGAACATGGTGATTGGTGATCGCCGAAGTAACATTTTTGTTCAATGTTGAATTAAGCATGAGTTTGGGTCAGATTCAGATTGGGTTAGGTGAACAAATGGATGTCGCTCATCCTTATTGTTTGAAAATAGACAGACATGACACGTATCCTGCTGCTTTTTACTGTCGTCCAAAGTAATGCAGTTAAAGTAGTTTGTTATCCTCCACTAGTGCACACCAATTTACACGTTTCTACACTGCTACACTCGGTGTGGATTCATGACACTACAACCAAAGAGTATTCATATTCCATCAAGAGAGGTTTTGTTCTCCAGGGCGTCTTGATAAACTTCACAAGCCAAATAGGTAATAGTTGGCCACTTAAGTGGAACCTCAGGCTTCGTAGAACGAAAGCGGTTTCTCCGAAATTCAAAACAAAGCTTTTGCCGCCCGCCGTTGCGCTTGATGGGCGGTATATGTGCCGGAAATTGTTTTGCCGAGAGTGCGCAGAAAGGCTGGTCCCGTTACGAAAGTGAGAAGGAATGGTATTTTCGTTCTTACAGTCGGCTTATGGCAGTATTCCATGTGAGAGTCCATTAGGGTTGCCACCTGTCCCGCTTTTGGCGGGATTTCCCATTTTTTGAGGCTATTGTCCCGCGTCTCGCTGCATCTATTAGCGGGACGACACTTGTCCCGCTTTTTCGTCTTTTTGAAACCTTGAAGATTTCATCCAACAATAGCAGTAATATTATATAAATGCGGCAACGTTGTGAAGAAACAGCAGTAGAATAATGCCTGAGTTCTCGCCTGAGTTACATTAAATTTCTTTTCGAAGTGGAACTGTCAGATTTCCGATTGGTTAACGGAAATACCATGCTACCGCCCACAATGAATTTGGAGTAGGAGTGACTTCTAACAATGATTCAATGTAGATGGTAGCCTATGATTCCCGTTTGTCAAGCGGGAATTTGACAGTTCTACTTCGAAGTAAAGTTGGATGTAACTCGCTTAATAATTAAGAACGCAAATTCGTTCGCGAATCGCGACAGCAACAAATCGTCGCGAGAATGAAAGTTTATAATAATTATATACTGTGGTATGTGGTACAGAGTAATGGACATATGCTCGGACATAGTATATGACATGCCTAAATTTGATAAAACACCTCTCCTGCATCAATTTAAAAAAAGTAGGTGATGGCGTTGATTGAAAAAATGGTGAACTACAATCCATTTGTCAGTTTACGTGTCTTGGCAATTTTTTTCAAAAACCTGTTTGGTTACCTTTTTTCAAGGTTTGAAAAAAGCTTAAAAACAAAACTTCTTTTTACGCGATTTTTGATGAAAAAAAACGACAGCAACATTTGAAAGAGAGGCAAAAATTATGTACTTTCTAAACATTTCATAAGAATTGAACGATAAGGATACTCTCGCCATAAAATTTGGAACCTGACAAAAATGACCCATTTTTGAAGAAATCATGAAAAATGGGTCATTTTATTTTTGACAACTTTGAAATTTTATAGCTAGACTATCCATGCATGGTTCAATTATTGTGAAATTAATGCCAACATGGGTGGACTTGCAATAGAAATAAATTTTAGCTATTGCTCACGTCAAAGCAGAAATGGAAGTATAGGAGTGAATTTTGAATATAAAAAATGTGCGGAGTTTTAGTTTTATCAAGCTCTAATTCCAAAATCTTGATGCCACGAACAGAAATCAAAAATAGGATTAAAAAAAAGCATGCGGGTTCAAAAATATTACATCATGGAGTTTTTATGTTAATATTAAAGTTTTTGCGCTCATTTAGTAGTAGTATTCAATCGTTTATTTTTGTATAACTATTTTAACGAGTATTTTACATACAAAAAAAATGTGTCCCGCTTCAGTCACTGAAATCCCGCTTTTATTGATGTTTTTCCCGCTTAATTTAAATTTAAAGGTGGCAACCCTTTACACATCGAGATTGTTCACTTTGCGGGAAAAACAAATTTTACCAGTCGAATTTCTTAGCAACGACAAAGAAGGAATAGCTTTTGATGCTATTATTAGGAACAGTCGAAATATTGTACACGATTCATCAGGATTTGCAAAAACTTGCTGGCATAATATCATCAGAAATATAATCAATGATGTTAAACTTTCGCAAATTCAATAGTTTATTCTTCTTCTTCACATGTACAGTAAATACAATAATGCACAAGTGAGGTAGATTCAATTTCCCATTTTGCTTATACCTACTTTTATACCTAACTGGTTTGGATACCTAATTTGATACTTTCACCAGAGACAATAAAACCAAGAACTCCTTATCTCTCATCGTCCGAGCAAGCCTGTACGTACATAAATAATCTCATGTCAAAATTGTAGAAATATCGTTTTATCTGCCGAATCCCACATTTTATGAACCACAAATTTGAACCGATTTGCCGGGTTCCCGCCGCTTCATGACACTTGCAGCGATAAAGCGAACAAAATATATGCTTTACCGCTGGAATAAAGCGCTGCAGCACAGCGGACTCATTTAAAGATAGACCGACTCTTGAATAAAGCGCTGCAGTGCCACAGTTCCCTGGACGCGACCATTGAATTTAACTTTGAAGTGGAACTGTCAAATTTTCGCTTGGCAAACGAGTCGTATGTTACCATCCACAATGAATCTGTGTTCAAAGTCACGCTTATGCCAATTTCATTCAAGATGGTATCATATGATTCCTATTCGGCAAGCGAAAATCTGACACTTCCATTCCGAAATGAGATTCAATGTAAGTCAGAGCCGCTTTCCAGTTCCAGCTAGTGCTTCAAGCTCAAGCACCGATTAACACCGTGTTTGGAACGCAAAAGTGATCCTGGAACACGTTTGAGCTGCTCACATCACATACACAAACGTCAAAACTAAACTATCAATGGATTTTTTATCTATGCAATGGAGTGTTTGTTTACGTTTGAGCCAAGGCATCTCGACATTGTGATTATTGTGAAAATTAGTGAAAATATTGTTTATAAGACACTCGCTGAGCTGAATTTTGTATGTTTAAGCATGGATCCAGTCAAAAGATAAAACTTGCCAATGTTTTGATTTGAATATGACAGGATTTGACGTTTAGCTAGTTTTGCGCTTCGAGCCCACTTTTTCCGGGTGGTGCTTCAGGGGAAAGGGGAAGGTAACTCGGAGCTCGAAACGCATCACAGCTGGAACACGCGTTTAGTGCTTTTGCCCGCACCACAAATGCTTGATTGCGTGCCATTGACTCCATTGAGTTTTATAAGTCAATGTTGCGTGCACAAAACGGGCAGCTGAAAAGCGGCTCAGAACACTAGTCACTACTGGGGCATTAATCCTCGGATTGCTTTATGTGTCGACGTATCTTTTTTGTGATTATTTGTGTTCCTTTGAGATTTAAAAGAATTGTGACTAGGTATTGAATTTTGTGTGTAGACTGTAGAATAATAAACAATCGGTGAAAGTTGTGATTATGGGCCGGGTGTGTGTCATTTGTGAGAAGAAATTCAAGAAAGCTGACAAATCACAGTCGTTTCACATGTAAGTAAACGAAAGCCATCATAGGCGTAGATATCTGGACCTCAGTATTAAAATATTAAAAAGTCCAATCTCCATTTTCAAAGTTTTGAGATATTAGGTATTATACGATTAAAAATAGATTTCAAAAGACCGAACAAAAATGAACTAGACACAAAATAAATAATGTGAAGTGTTATAGCCCCATAATTTTCTTTGTTTTATTAATTAAATTGAGATAGGTCTAGGAGTTGAGGCTCTGGTACACTTTGGGACTCCTCGAATTTCGCACTTCTAATGAAGTTATTTGAATGATAACGTGAAATCTTGAAGGTTTGAGCAATAAAATGTATGGAATATTCATAATTAACAAAAAAAAACGCAAAAAATGATGTTTCGGGTCTGGTACATATTAGGACCCCTCGAATTTGCACTGTTTTTTCGATAGAATTGATAGACAATAGGATATAACAGCCATGTGAACAAAAAAATTATTGGAATATGAGGTTTTGGAAAGTCTACAAATTCGACGATTTTTCAAAACAGTCAATGCGAAAACTCCTTGAAAGTTATCGCTTATGTTCAACACAGCTCAGCGGTGACAGCGGCTGGGTAAATTTTGACAGTTTTGTGTGCAAATGTGTGTTAATCAATTAATTACTTCGTCAGTATTTTTCTTTATCTATAATCATTTTTTTTAAAACATCGGACATACCTGAACGATGCCATACCAATAAAATTGGGGATTGATAAAATCGAGGATAAAATTATCTTTGAAAAGCACAGACTTTTAACTATACACAGCACCAGTGCTCAAAAACAAGATTCTCCTCCAACTTTCAACTATTTTTAAATGATCTATAAAGTACAGACACACACAAATTAGTTAGTGGTACACATAAAGAAAATAATATTCTCTATGGTGGTACAGAGCATAAACATTAAACAACAATATTAGGATTGTTTGTTATGCTCCACTAGTGCACACTTTTCTACACTACAACACTCAGTGTGGCTTTGTTTGTAAAATGTTTTTCCGATTTTCAGGATAGACTATCTTTACTAGTTTAGTGAAGATATTCTATCCTAATAAACAGACAAACACTCCACAGACAAAGCCATACTGAGTTGTAGTGTAGAAAAGTGTGCCCTAGTGGAGCATAACAAACACAGCTATTATTTATAAGATAAGACGTCAGATGCAGAGAAGTAAGGTCAGAGACAATAAATTATTATTATATATATTATTATAATTATAAATTATTGTCTCTGGTAAGGTTAGGTCCGAGTTAGATCGTGTTCCGTAATTGAGTTCATGACAAGATGTGTCAGATTGTTGAGTAGATCAATCCGGAAAAGTATGAAAGAAAAGAGAATATTGTACTGGGCTTATTTTTTGTATGTAAAACATTCCATTTTGGTTTCCGCGATCGTTTATTGTCATGTAAAGTAGTTATCTTCATCTTATTTTGATCAATTGCTTGAGAATAAATTAATATAACAAGCAGTAGTATCCATTTAATTTTACACATCACGGCAACATCGCTGTTGAAAAATAAGCATCACCATAACAATAAGCCCTTCTTTATTTCTCCTTAATTAAAGGAATCCGTTATGGTTAATGACGATAAAGGATTGTGATTTTGTCACTGCGCATGCTCAGAATAACGATAACCACAACGGAATGAAAATTTATTAGGTGCAAAAAGTCTCTAATAATTGTAATTTGTAATGTTAACCTTTTGCTAACCAACGAACTGCTGCATATTTTCAAGTGTATTCAGTTCATGCACTATGTGATGTCGCCAAGGCGACATCAATTTTGATTGCCGACACAAACTAACCAAAACTAACCCAATCTAACCAAAAAGTGAATTATACCATATCATCTAGACCTGATGTCGCTGGCCACACCGCACACCGCATCACTCCATAACAGAAAACGACATGAACGCATTGAACGCCATCATTGACACTAGTATTGACATTGACAGTGTCAATAATATGGCGGACTACGAGGCGGACTATGTCAGTATTGTCAGTAATAAATCTGTTTATTTTCATGTTAAAATACGACTCCTTCATAGACTTTTTTGGGCTTAATAATTGAATAATATCGTTATCGCTGCCTTATTTTATTAAAAAATATATAACATGTCAATGCGAAAATTACTAGACAATGCAGGATCTTGCTTACTTTACAAAGGTAATTGAAACAACATTTTTTGTGTTTTTTTTTTGTTAATTATGAATATTCCATAATTTTTTTTGCACAAACCTTCAAGATTTCACGTTATCATTCAGATAAATTCATTAGAAGTGCCAAATTCGAGGGGTCCTAGAGTGTACCAGAGCCGTTGTTTCAATTACCTTCGTAAAGCAAGCAAGATCCTACATTGTCTAGTAATTTTCGCATTGACATTTTTTGATAAAATAAGGCAGCGATAAAGATATATTAGTGACTTTTTGCAACTCTTAAAATAACATCAGTTGTTTCATCCCTTATGGTTAACTTAATTTAAAATGACATTTACTTCATCCGTTATTAAGAGAGATTTTGCTCCACAACAATTTCACTTTATTCGTTAACTTGCGTCGGCGCTACAGGCAAAACTAATGACAGTTTTCGACTTGCGTCTACGGACAGCGCGGAAACTAATAAGCACGACCAATAGCGATAATTCGGACAGTTCTCTCTCTTCACAGTGATTCAAATTTTCACGCCAGACTTATACATAAAGAGTAATACCAGAGCCGTCTATATTGTAATACAAGCCATGAAGTCAACAATTGCAACGTCGCAATTTTGGACCACCGTTGACGTTAAACGGTGGTCGAAATTTCGCATTGATTGAGGTGCTTTCTTTAGGTGAGTTATGAACGGGAATCATATGCAACGGGAATCATATGTAGATGGTAGCATATGATTTCCGTTTGCCAAGCAGACATTTGACAGTTCCACTTCGAAATAAAATTGAATGTAGCCTAGGCATCCAGGCATTCAACGTTTCAAAACTGCTTTCAGTTTTCAGTGCTTTCATTCAACCACAAAACATTCCCCTCATTCAACTTGAAATTGTATTTTGAGAATGTGAGAATGAGAAAGAAGCTCAGTGAAATAATGTGGTTTCTGCGATCTAAAAATTTAAGAATAAGGTAGGTGCGCGGGTGGGTACTAGAGAAAAAAAAAATACATATTTAAATAGGGAAAATGGATGAATTAATGCCTCATCCTGAATTCCTCATACATATGCACCTGCTTCTAGGATATGTGGAAAAATCATAGAAAACGAGTGCTGTTTCGTTTAGGACTTTGGAGAAACATTTTGGTGCGTGACGGAGATGGTGCTTTTTGGTTTCTCTGTTTTAATAATAGTAATTATCAACTCCTGTCCTCCAGAAACTGAGGAAATCACATCTCAAAATCTGTAACCATCTACCTATCTGGCGGTTTTGATGTTTTATTGTTTAGAATCAATATTTTTTCCCAAAAAATCATAAAACTGTTGTTAGGTTAGGATATGTTTTATGTTAAATCTTATGTTATAATTTGATAAACATCATACCCGTTGCGATAATATATAAGTTATTCTTTCAAGTTACTGTTTTATTGAACATTTTCCGTAACTCGTAATCGTAAAATACCTTACTTTTCAAAAGGTGAGTTCGAGTATTCGCTCTGAATATTCGGAGCGCCAAAAATTGCACGCGCTTAAATGGACAATTTCGCGCTCGGAGCGAAACTCGAACTCACCTAAAGAAAGCACCTTCAATCAATGCAAAATTTCGACCACCGTTTAAACGTCAACGGTGGTCCAAATTGCGACGTTGCACGTCATGACTTGTCATTACTTCATGGCTTGTATTACAATTTAGACGGCTCTGGTAATTGTAATTGAATTACATTTTAAAAGTAATTGCGACAGCTCTGGTCCAAACATAGGCAAGCTATGTATTTTTAGAAAGAGGAAAATGAGGAGATCTAGGATCTGTATTGAAATATAGGCCATTCCATTTGAAAAAGTTAAACTTTTCCACATTTGCCCGATTTCCAATAGTGATATTATGTTCTTTCTCTTAGTTATTATGGCATCTTCAGAAAATATCATGCAACTTTCATGCGAACACTTTTTTTGAATCCCTGTTAATAGGGTTTCTAAAGTGGAAGCAAATTATAAGGAAAAACCCTGTACACATGAGATATTTTCTATTGTCAAATAAACGATTCATTTTTCGATCATGCTTTATGTTTGTTTTTGTTGAATGTTTTTGAGTACCTAGTATAAAAAAAAAACTATCAGGCTTTTTTTCTACGGTTGGCCTTCGTCTTTTTTGTCAAACAGGATCAAAAATCCTCCCATATCAAACTTCAGAATATCTCACAATTTTTATTCTGGGCCCGGACGCCCGGACTATAAGTATTCGTTGCCCCGCGTTTGACAGCTCCCATCGTATCAATATAACTTGGATACGATACAAGCTGTCAAAAATTTCAATGTCAAGGCTAAATAAATGTGTTCTCATTTAAGCAATGGGAAAAACAAGTTTTTGTCGCTTCTCGTCGTTATTTAGTTCTCTGGTATCTATTCTATATCTATAATCGATTGTTTTTTGAAAAATCAGACATTCCTAAACGATACCAGAACCATCCTTATATGAAAATTGATAAAATCATCTTCCAAAACGCACGCACTTTGAAATACACAGCACTACACCATTTCCAGCTGAAATTCAGAAAATTTCACGAAATTCAGATACTTCATTTGATATTCATAAAATTTCAGTAGAAATTCAGATTTTTCATTGGAAATTCAGAAAATGTCAATTGAAATTCAGATATTTCATGCGTGATATTCAGATAATTTCAGATGATTTTCAGATATTTCATTTGAGATTCGGATAATTTCAAATGAAATTCAGAAATTTTCATTTCAAATTCAGAGAAACATTTTATTTAAAAAAATCCAATTTTTCATTTGAATAGAATAGAATAGAATAGAAATCATTTATTATGCAATATACAACAACCTAACTTGCTACAACATTGCATAAAAGGTGATATTCGCACAGGGCGTTCTTCCATATCACCTGATAAAAGAAAAATAAATATATAATAATATAAATAAATAAAAGAAAAAAATAATATTAACAATAGCAATAATAAAGCCCGAAATAACAGCTCTTCGATGAATTAAAAATAAAATAAATATAACGGAAATAGATAAATTATAACAATAATATAACGCAGGAAATTGTCATGACATACCTTGCAAAATATGACGCCTATACTTATCCTTGAAAATTGTCAATGAGTCATTCACAATCGAGTCAAAAATGTCCGAGTTCAACAATTTTATGGCTAAGAATACAAAGGAGTTTCTAAATTTAGATGAATGATGCCTTGGTATTTGGAATGCATTTATGTTTCTTAAATTCAAATTATGCAATTCTCTTCTCATGACGAAAAATTCCCACAAATAACTCGGGCACTTCAACCTGTACAACTTATGAACTAAAACACCAAAATGAAATTTAACTCTATATTCATATTTCAACAAATTATTTGCCAAATATATGTGATTTACCTGATTTTTTTGGGTATTTCGCCACACCCTATCAAAAACCAATCAAACTAGTGGTAATATACCGGATCTTCTATATTACCTGAAAAAAATTCTATCAGTAAACAATAAAACCTAACAATATCAAACGTTTCAAAAGCGAATCTGCTTTCGTCGTCAGTGGAACCTAAAAAAGAAACAATTAATTCAAATTCAAAAATTATTCTACGTTTTTTCAGGATTTCGCAGTAAAAAATTGTGTTTTTTTGTGTTTTTGGCACAAAATGTCACTTTTACTGACATTGAAATGTTTGGTGTTACAAATACACAAATCTTATACATGTATTTTGTACAAGTTGTATTTTCATTTTGTACTCTTCAGTTAAAAAATGATAGTAGACAACATTACAATAGTCTAACTGCGGATATAGCAGTGACTCAACCAGCAACAGTTTTACCCTTTCAGGAAGAGTGTGTCTGAACGGATACAATGATTTTAGTTTGTAGTAAATTGAGGATAGTTTTTTATCAACATGATTTTCGAAATTCAACTGGCTGTCGAAAATTACTCCCAGGTTTCGAGCTTGTTCCACTATTGGTATGGGGACGCCGTTTATGTGCAATGTCACAAAATTATTCAAATCATACCTGCATCTGTTCGTCTTGCTACCAATTATCATATGACAACTTTTTTTGGCATTAAGTAGAAGTCCATGGTCATTTGACCATTTGTGCACTGCGCTGAGGTCTCTATTGATGTTCAGCATAGACACGCTAGATACTGAGGGATGAAATCCACTCGATAACTGTGTATCATCCGCATACATATGTATATTGCAATGTTTCACAACATTAGGCAAATCAGAAGTATATATTTTGAAAAGTAGAGGACCCAAAATACTCCCTTGAGGCACACCATGTTTCATTATCACCGGCTCAGACCGATCCCCTTCCAGATCAACAATTTGGACTCTAGCTTGCAAGTAGCTTGACAGCCACACGCAAATTTTTTCAGAGAACCCATAGTAACCAAATTTTGCAATCAAAATATTATGATTAATTAAATCGAAGGCTTTGCTATAGTCCAAAAGAACCAAGCATGACAATTTACTTTCATCCATATTACAAACTATATCTGTTGCAACCTTTGTAAGAGCTGTGGCAGTGCTATGGAATCTCTGAAAACCTGACTGAACTTTCGGTATTATATGATTAGCACTGACATACTCACTAAAAACATCATATACAACGATTTCGTGCATCTTTGCAAGTATTGGCAGGAGACAGATGGGCCTGAGTTCCTCTACATCATTTATTTTAGCAGTCTTTGGAAGAGGTCTGACTAGAGAAGTTTTCCAAATGGTTGGAAACTCTCCCCTTTGTAAACACCAATTAAAAAGATGTACAACGATTGGAACAATATGATCCAAACTGAGCAAAATCATACTGTAGCTCAATCCATCTGCTCCCATACCTTTAGACTTAATTCTAGAAAAAGATCTGTAAATATCTAGCTCTGTAACATTTCTGAAAACACATGATTCATTCAACTCCAGTCTGTTGTTTCTATAGTATTCCAATTTGTCATTATTTACTGAAATTGCCATATGATTTACTCGACCAAAATGTTCACTTATGTTGTTTACATTTTTTAAATGTTTGGGAATTCTGTTTACAGACTTGGAATGTACATTCCAATTATTTAAATGTGACCACATTTGCTTGGACTGTTTTTGCGACTTTTGAAGCTGATAAGTCATGTATGCTTTTTTCTCGCTCTTAATCGCGAAGGATAGATAGTTTTTGAGATCAAGGTAGAAGTTTTTATGGCTAAGTAAATTAGTACGTTTAAATTTGTTGAACGCTTTTTTCTTTAACTTTATGATTTCTTTTATTGTGTCCGTAATATATGGTCTATATTTCCGTTTAGCTTTTACAATTTTGTATGGCGCATGCACATCAAAGATTTCGATAAGTCGTCGGTTGAAAAAAACTAGCTTATCATTTATACAATCACTTGCGAATACCTCCTGAAAATGTTCCTGTTTCATGTGTAGATCAAACTGCTCTCTATCGAATTTAGAAAAATTCCTAAATGTAAAGGTGAAATTCAGAATATTTCAATTGAAATTCAGATTTTCAAAGACGACACTTTTGATTTATTAGTGCTACATAGAGGGCTATTTTCAATCGGTCTCACTTTTGACCAACTTTTCATTTTCATTATTTATACATATGTATATTTATATTATGCTGCAAATTTCAGGAAATTTTTGAATACATAAACTCAGACTTCTCAAAAATGAATTGTTACCAAGATATGGACCCAAGTCTATTAGGTTTATATGTTTTACCAGTTTAACCAACCTGTTTTATATATACAGTGTCGTCACTTAAGTGTGCAATAACATATGGGATTTTTTTTTATCAACTGCAGAACCAAAATTCAAATATTGCCGAAAGTTGGTGCATGTTCGATAATTATATAAGGTGCACTTAGAATGGTTGCAGGTCAAACAACATACAGGGTAGGCCAAAAAACATGAAAATTGCACAGGACTTAAGTACCCTTATTTCAGAAAATTCGGCAAAATGTTAAAAAGAAAAGTTGTTTAGAATTAAAAGTTATGCCCTCATACCAAATCATGGCTTCCCAAGAACAAAAATGTAATGAGTCAATAATAATTATAATATTAAATAGGAAGGAATGGCTGTGTTGCTCATGAGCACTTAAACTGTTTTCTTCCTAATTATAATATTGACTTAACCTCAGGAACATGGGATAGTTCAGGATGCTGTTCGTCAAAATCTGAATATCAAATGAAATGTTCTGAATTTCATTTGAAATTTTCTGAATATCAAGTAAAATATCTGAATTCCATTTAAAATTTTCTGAATTTCAAATGGAATATCTGAATTTCATTTGAAATTTTCTGAATATCAAGTAAAAAATCTGAATTTCATTTGAAATTTTCTGAATATCAAATGAAATATCTGAATTTCAATTGAAAAATTCTAAATTTCAAATGAATTATCTGAATGTCATATGAAATTTTCTGAATTTAATCTGAATTTTTCTGAATTTCAGCTGGAAATGGTGTAGTGCAAAAAATCGAGTTCCACTTCCGAATTTCAACTATTTTCATAATATCATCTACACAGTACACACACAACAATTAGTTTGTGATGCAAAGAAGTTCAGAACATAAACAACAAAAATATTTATGAGACTTCAAAAGCAAAGAAGTGAGGTTGGGTCGAGTCTGGTCGTGTTCCGTGTTCCGTTGTTGAGTTCGTGACAAGGTGTGTCAGTAGATCAATAATTCGTCAAAGAATCAAATAAAAGTGAACATTGTACCAGAACATTGTTAATTTCATTTTGGTTTCCGCAATCGTTTATTGTCATGTAGAGATGTTATTTGCATCATATTTTGATCATTTGCTTAAGAAAAAATGATTATTAGCAGTAATGTCCATTCAATTTTACACATTCCGGCAACATCGCTGTTTTAAAATAAGCATTACGCATAACGATAAGCTCTTCCTAATTTCTCATCCGTAATTAAAGGAATCCGTTATGGTTAATAGGGAGTTTTTGAACCCCTTATTAATTACAACGTTATATTAACGTATCCCGCTATACTAAGCATGCGCAGAAAACTAAACATTAATAACGGAGAAGAGACAAAAAAGAGATTTTGAAACTCGTATTTAACGTTTGACGTTGTGTCATCACCATGTCATCTGTCATTATAGTGATCAGATTTGTTGTGTTTTTGGTTTTTGATGTTTTGATTTTGATTTTGTGATATTTTCGCCAAATTCCCAGCAGAGCAGCAAGAATTATAAAATATGGAAGATATTTTGGTCCAGACAGACCAGATTCAAACTACCAAATGTGAGGTTTACATCTTATTTCACGTCCGCTTGGCAAACGGGAATCATAATAATATGCTACCATCTACATTGAATTTGTGGTTCAAAGTTACTTTTACCCCAAATTCAATGCGGATGGTAGTACATAATTCCCGTTTGACAAGCGGAAATCTGCCACTTCCACTTCGAAGCTAAATTGAATGTATCTTAGGCAAAACCACGAGTATCATGGGCCAAACACCGACTGGAATGATAAACAGCTGATCTCCATCAACATCAATTTCACTGTTGCCAAGCTGTAAAACATAGGATCAGTTTCTGTTGGATATTTAATAAAAAGACAAGAATCTCACAATTCCAGTGCAACTGCGTAGTCATTTTTAACAATTTAAATTGTACTTTGTATGTTTCACGATTTCTTGTAATAATTAAATAATACTGTATATCAATATGACAACATGAGAAAATAACCGACGGTTATTAAGCGAACGTTAAGGCTGCGTAGATAACGTAACACGTTATCGGTTAATAACCGATTCGGTTATTTCCAGACATCAGCGCAAGCTCAGAATAACCGGCAACGTTAATAACGGGTCAAGTAAGAGCTTCAAAAACTCCCTAGATACAGGGCTAAACTGAAAATGTTGCATTTTAAGGTACCCCTCGTATCTAAACTATCAGATAAGTTATGGAAAATGTGAAAACTGTTTCTTGTATAACTTTTCACGTAGAACTCGATTCTGCCTTCGGAATTAGTATACGGGGTCAGGTCAAAAAGTTATCGGACCCAACTTTATTTTTTTAAATGGAACACCCTGTATATTTATAGTCCATAAGATTTGTCTTTTCTTTACCTTTTCAAAAATATATAAGAGTATGCACTTGAAAAAAAAAAATTTTAGCCTATGACTTTTTGACCTGACCCTGTATACAAATTCCGGAGGCAAAATCGAAAGTTATATACTTTTCCCGTGGAACTCGATTCTGCCTTTGGAATTAGTATACGGGGTCAGGTCAAAAAGTTATAGGCTAAACATTTTTTTTTTTTAAGTGCATCCTCTTATATATTTTTGAAACGGTGAAGAAAAGACAAATCTTATGGACTATAAATATACAGGGTGTTCCATTTAAAAAAATAAAGTTGGGTCCGATAACTTTTTGACCTGACCCCGTATACTAATTTTGAAGGCAGAATCGAGTTCTACGGGAAAAGTTATATAAGAAACAGTTTTCACATTTTCCAACTTATCTGATAGTTTAGATACGAGGAATGCAACATTTTCAGTTTAGTCCTGTATCTTCAAAACGAAAAAGGCTATGAAAATTTTGTTAACGGCATCTTCAGTTTCCCGAAAAAGTAGCACACTGTCGCGAAAACCGCAACTTTTTATCTATAAGAATAACGGAGATACTTACCCCGCAAAAGTACCCAAATAAATGGGACACCCTGTACAGTGCTCGGTACAGGTACAGGATGTAAAATATTTATTTTTTGAGATAAAGTCGATCAAAAAAAGGAATTGTAGGGTTTTCCGTACAGTTTTATGCTATTGAGTCAAATATTTTCTCAACTGTCGAATATCAAAATTATTGACATACCTAACTTCCTTTTTTTAAAATGGCACACTTCATATATCATTACATATTTAGAAAGGCGTCTTTTTTCTGATCACGAAAATATAGCACACGACATGCCCTTATTTCTATGCATTAGTTTAGCGCAAATTGTTATGAATATGATTGAAATTGTGATTTTTTAGCATGAAGATACACGAGTTTATTCATCTGTTTCCAAGAATTGTCAAATGTTATACAAGAATACTGTTCCTTCACAGAAAGTTTGTGAAAATAAATAAATGGGTATACTTCTTGATTTGAGAAAATCATTAAAATGCTGTATTTTCAAAGCAGAAAATCTTTTATATCTTAGTAAATATTCTAAACAAGAACTTGCTATATTTCCGTGATCAGAAAAAAGACGCCTTTCTAAATATGTAATGATATATAGGGTGTGCCATTTAAAAAAAAGGGAGTCATGTCAATAATTTTGACATTTGCCAGTTGAGAAAATATTTGACACAATAGCACAAAACTTCACGAAACACCCTACAATTACATTTTTTGGTCGACCTTTTAGCTCAAAATTAAATATTTTACAGCCTTTTGAAAGTATGACAAATTAAATTGAAAGCACTGTACAGCACTGTTTTTTGTTTTAATCTGTAATAATGATGCTGGAAGCGAGGGGTGAACAACTAATACAGTACCATGCCCAACAGGCTCACAATATCTCACAATCAATAATAATCCACAAAATCTCTACAAAATCACCTGCAATCAACTGAAAATCTGCACAATCGTTATACAACCACACACAATAATCTATTGCAAATAGCAGAGCCGTCTATATTGTTATACAAGCCATCAAGTGATGACAAGTCATGACGTGCAACGTCGCAATTTAGACCATCGTTGACGTTTAAACGGTGGTCGAAATCCAACGATTATAAACTACACAGGATTGCTCAGTTTGCCGAAGCTGTCTGGCAAGGTCAAACTCGCTGTGACGTCACCACTGATGCTGGGGCGACTGCCAGCCACGTGGTAACACCGGTTCCCGTTCGATCACCGAAGTGAAGCAACGTCGGGCGTGGGTAGTAATTGGATGGGTGACCGCTTGGGAACTCCACAGGCAGTTCGCCGTCTACATACCTGACTAGATTGATAGCAGTCTATTAATCTGAGAGGTACCTACTCAATAACTCATGCTGTAAATCTCTTTCATAGTCACTAACTGTAAAATGGTCGGAGCAAACTGTCGAATAATTTATATTAAACTTGTCTTTTCTTCTGCAGCGATGCACCCATTCTTTTTGTATTGTAGATGACACTAAATCCTCGCCTTTTGCAAAAGAATGGAATACTTTGCTTGAGCCTTGCTTTTTAAGAGCTAATTGATTGTTATTGCACACAGCAACATCACATATTCTGCCAGGCATCATGAACTAAAATAATGTTTACCACTGGAGTCAATTATTATTAAACAAGAAGCCTATTTGCTCAGAGAGTAGTGGCCATTTAATTTACCTTCCTGTGAACAAAATGCTCCTTCTTGTGCTAAATCGAATTATTGCTACACGCCCTCAATCGTTAACTCAACGAAACGAATAAAATATGTATTTGTATATTTTCGGCAACTCAAACTACATTAAAAGTACTTGGAAAAACAGAAACTATTGGACAAATTCACAACACAAGACACACGATCAACGGCTAAATGAAAATAAACCATTGACCTCTAAGTTGGTTAGAGGTCAATGAAATAAACAAACCAATGGTGACGTCACAAAAACTGCCAAACGTACGTTAAATGGAACTGAGCAATCCTGTGTAGTTTATAATCCTTGGTCGAAATCTTGCATTGATTGAAGGTGCTTTCTTTAGGTAACTTCGAGTTTAGCTCCGAGCGCGAAATTGTCCATTTAAGCGCGTACAATTTTTGGCGCTCCGAGCTCCGAGTATTCAACGCGAATAATCGAACTCACTTCTTGAAAATTGAGGTATTTTACGATTACGAGTTACGGAAAATGTTCAATAAAACAGTAACTTGACAGAATAACTTATATATTATCGCAACAGGTATATGATGTTTATCAAATTATAACATAAGATTTAACATAAAACATATCCTAACCTAACAACAGTTTTATGATTTTTTGGGAAAAAATATTGATTCTAAACAATAAAACATCAAAACCGCCAGATAGGTAGATGCGTTACAGATTTTGAGATGTGATTTCCTCAGTTTCTGGAGGACAGGAGTTGATAATTACCATTATTAAAACAGAGAAACCAAAAAGCACCATCTCCGTCGCGCACCAAAATGTTTATCGAAAGTCCTAAACGAGACAGCACTCGTCTTCTATGATTTTTCCACATAACATAGAAGCTGGTGCATATGTATGAGGAATTCAGGATGAGGCATTAATCCATCCATTTTCCCTATTTAAATATGTATTTTTTTTTATTTAGTACCCACCCACGCACCTACCTTATTCTTGAATTTTTAGAACGCAGAAACCACATTTTTTCACTGAGCTTCTTTCTTATTCTCACATTCTCAAAATACAATTTCAAGTTGAATGAGGGGAATGTTTTGTGGTTGAATGAAAGCACTGAAAACTGAAAGCAGTTGAATGCCTGGGAGCCTAGCCTAAACGGAAATCATATGCTACCATCTACATATGATTCCCGTAGCATATGATTCCCGTTCATAACTCACCCAAAGAAAGCACCTCAATCAATGCAAAATTTCGACCACCGTTTAACGTCAACGGTGGTCCAAAATTGCGACGTTGCAATTGTTGACTCATGGCTTGTATTACAATATAGACGGCTCTGCAAATAGTCAACAATCATTGAAAATCTTCCAAAATTCCAACCCAACAAATCACCACAATCATCACACAATCTTTTGAATTATTCATTCAATCATTACACAATACAATAGCAAATCCAATATTCTCTTCGCACACATTATTTTTACTTGTTTGCATGAAACAGAAACATTACACTATTGAAAACTATTGAATTTTTAGAGATTTTCAATAGATATAACGATAACGTCATTCAATATAATTTAAAGAGAGCTTCAATGGATTGGATACACAGCTGTTATTTTTGTTGTATCTTATAGAGACATAATAGGTGTGTTTGTTATGCTCCAGTAGTGCACACTTTTCTACACTACAAACTCAGTGTGGCTTTGTTTGTCTGTTTTTTAGGAAATAACATTTTTACCAGTTTAGTGGAGATATCCTATCCTAAAAAACATACAAACAATTCACAAACAAAGCCACACTGAGTGTTGTGGTGTAGAAAAGTGTGCACCAGTGGAGCATAACAAACACACCTAATATGTACCAATGTACTTTCGAGAAAAGAAAAAAAAATCTGAATTCGGTACTCAGCATCATCCGAATTTGGAGAATGACAAGTTTTTTTTTGTCAAAAAACATACAAAACTTGAGTATGACAAAATGAATATAGGTCGATACTTCATTTGAAAAAATGGCAATAACAAACTAAATTTCTCAAGCAATATTTAAAATAGAGATCTCAACGTTACTCGACACACCCATCACGTGAAGGCAAAACTATTTTGCGGAATAACATTTTTTGAGAAAATTCAAATGATCAAAAATTTCAAATGTTCAAGACAAATATGTACAAATATAAATTCTCCACGGTTTACAGAGTAATAGTCCAAAATTCAGATATTCTCCTGGATATTCCAATGTTTTCGAATAAAAATTCCCTTAAGGTGATTCATCCGGTCTAAAATTTTACTCGATGCAAGCATTTTTTCTGGAATTTGCCATTTTTTTATTTCATCACCTTTTGGAACAATTCAAGTTTTATGAGGTAGGTTAAATATCAAACTGAAACTAGGCAACCAATATGTATTTTTGCAAAAAAACGGTAACAAAAACGGTATCTCAATGGTCAAAAAATACAAAAAATCTACATATTCCGCTCTCTTGTGGGAGACGTATAATCCGTTAAATCAAAAAACTGGATAGTGTATTAACTAAATTGAACCTTTCTGAGATCATTTCTGACAATCTCCGTTTGATATAATTAAACAGAAATCAGTAATACCTTCAACCAAATCTCATGTAATTTACAATAAATTGCTACCTTCTTCGAACAAAATCTATAACCATCTCTTTTGAGGCGTAATGTTTACTTTAAGTTTGGTTGCCGGCGTGCCTTCTGTCTGTTTTCATCACGTCAGTCCGCGGGCTGACGCGATGAAAGCTTAATTTGCTAGCAGTTCTGTTTGGAGCGGATGAATAGGTACCCCTAACTTCTCGATTCAAATTTTCAAAAATTCATTTTTTTTCTCATTTTAAGTGGATTCTATTCACTCAAGTTCATACACATAATTTACAATTTTTGTGGATAAGAACCTAATTATTGAATTTTTATGACTCATTGAGCGTGTCAATCAAATTTGCTTGATCTTCATTAAGTAAGCGTAATACCAGAACTTATTGTTCTATTTTATTTTTCAGAATTCCGAAACAGCCAGATCTGAGGAGAATTTGGATCAGAGCAATTTTGCATGAATATTGCAGAAACTTTGATACATCATCACCCTATACATATGTTTGTTCAGACCACTTCCATCATGATGATTTTATGATAAAACCCTCTGGTCTGAGATATTTGAAAAAAGATGTATGTCCAACAGTGCCATACCCGGTGCCATATACGTCCAACCCGAATGCTTCTACTGGGCATGATACATCAAAGGAACATGAGGAAACAGTTCAATTGAAAGATGATTTGAGCTCAGCAGGGTATGTAGTGTCCAAAAAGTAATCAGTAAAGCAATAAGTAAGGTATAGGGTTTCCATTTATAATTTGACACGAGCTTGACTCCCACGTACAGCTCTTATTATTAGCGATAGAAAAAAACTTCAAATACAAAAATTTTAGGTCTTTCCACGTAGTATCTTTTGATCAAAGCGAAAATAGAAAATAGACTTTACAACATTGGAAAAATTGATCGACATATTTTTTGAAATGCAACACACCCTGTATATTTTTGGCTAGAAAGATAGATCTTTTTCTTCTGATTCCAAATATATAAGATTATAGGTGTGTTTGTTATGCTCCACTAGTGCACACTTTTCTACACTACAACACTCAGTGTGGCTTTGTTTGTGAAATGTTTGTCTGTTTTTTGGGATAGAATATCTTCAATAAACTAGTAAAGATATTCTATCCTAAAAACAGACAAAACATTTCACAAACAAAGCCACACTGAGTATTGTATTGTGGAAAAGCGTGCACGAGTGGAGCATAACAAACACACCTTATGTTAGTATTTGGTTCAGCGGTATTTACATTACGCTGATCTGGATTCCACCGTATCTGAGCAATACCAAGATCAAGGAATTGTGAGTTTATGTGACTTTGAACTTGAAACGCGCAAAAACCCCTGAACCAAATACCAACATATATTATAATATGGTGTTCCATTCAAAAAAATACAAGCCAATCAAATTTTCCAATGTTGTAAAGTCAATTTTTAATTTCCGCTTTTACCAAAAGATACTACGTGGAAAAACCTGAAACTTTATATTTGAAGTTTTTTTCTATCACTCATAAGAGCTGTAGCTGGATGTCAAAATATAAATGGAAACACTGTACGTGAGTATGACTCATCATTGAATCACGAAGAAAAACAGAAAATACATTTTACACTGCATAGTCATCATTTTGTTTCAGCTCAACTACTGACACCGCAATAACTGGTAGTAAAAGTGACTCAGATGAAGAAACGTGCCCCCCACAGAAAAGGTTTGTGTTAGTCAGATTTCCATAATCTTAATTAGATTCTATACAGTATTTCATAGATAAAAAAATGGGATTCTTGATAGAGATCTTATGTTCGCTGCTGTTCAAAAACTATTGCTACCAACTAATTCAAACAGGATATAAATTTTTTTCCAATGTATTATGACTTTTATACATGTACAGGGTGTTCCCGTATATTTGTGCACCCCACCTAGGGAGTTTATTTGAAAAAATATTGAATCAAGGTTTTAATACAAAACTTTCATGGTTTTTCATGAACTTTTAGAATCTGTAAGCAAAAATGTCAAAAAAAGTAAGTAAATGTCAATTATTGACAGGTTGATGGTTTTTTCAAATGGAACGACATCCTGTATATTATTTCAAATTTTTATAGACATTTTTATTCTGTTTTCAAATACATATTTATATATTTGTGGCATTTCATTTGTTAGTTTCCGAAATATAAACGTCTAAAGTTTAAAATGACTCACATATTCAGACATGATAATAGGTGTGTCTGTTATGCTCCACTAGTGCACACTTTTCTACACTACAACACTCAGTGTGGCTTTGTTTGTGAAATGTTTGTCTGTTTTTTGGGATAGAATATCTTCAATAAACTAGTAAAGATATTCTATCCTAAAAACAGACAAAACATTTCACAAACAAAGCCACACTGATAGTGTTTTCGATTGGGAAAACAAGGGTTGCACTGGGTTTGACCTCGGGCAAAACCAGTAATGATGAAAACTTGCTCTAGGGCAATCCCAATCGAACATACATTTTTCATCGAGTGCTATATAATATTGCACGGTAAAATTCCGATTGAATATTGTAATTGGAATCATTAAACTTCTTGAAAATCTATTATTATGTTGTCTCTGCGTAGCGGCTGAAGTGACTTTGGAACTAAACTAATTAGAAGTCCATTTCTCATTGCCAAATGACAAAATGTTAAGACCAATCAATAGTTTTGGATTATATAGATCATAGATACTTGGAACAATTTTTTTGAGAAATTAGGTATATGCACAAGATCTTAAATGAAATTAATTCAGTTTTCAGTAGGTACTCGTTTTACATAACTCGTCAACGCCAGTATTTCCTTTTTTCGGCACTACTATAGATTCCAACAAAAGGATAGGCGGATTTGGCGTTAACCAGGTAACGATTTGTTGTTACCAGGTTTGGTGAGTAATTGGTTACTGTATCGATACCAGCAAAAGTATTATTCATGGTATAACGTTACCAGAGACAACCCCAATTACTACTTGATCAGGAACCTCCCAAGCAATTTGCCTCTACTGCAAAGAAAAGTTAGGTTAGAAAATTCGTAAACTGGTTAACGCCAAAATCCGCCTAATAATAACTCTAACTCGAAATTTGTTGTCCACCCACAGAATCACCTCACGCGACGTTTATATCCACCACTTTTCATGTTTTTTTTCAATTTTGCTAATGCACTGAAATTGCACTATACCAGCACGAACTCAAAGACCTCGTGCCGAAAAATCTGCACTGAGTGCAGAACTCATTGACCCGGTTCCCCAATCGAACATAAAAATCCACTCGATTTCTACCAATCGAACATAAATATTGCCCGAGTGTTGCACCAGTGCTGCCCGATTTTACCAATCGAAAACGCTATGAGTATTGTATTGTGGAAAAGCGTGCACGAGTGGAGCATAACAAACACACCTTATGTTAGTATTTGGTTCAGCGGTATTTACATTACGCTGATCTGGATTCCACCGTATCTGAGCAATACCAAGATCAAGGAATTGTGAGTTTATGTGACTTTGAACTTGAAACGCGCAAAAACCCCTGAACCAAATACCAACATATATTATAATATGGTGTTCCATTCAAAAAAATACAAGCCAATCAAATTTTCCAATGTTGTAAAGTCAATTTTTAATTTCCGCTTTTACCAAAAGATACTACGTGGAAAAACCTGAAACTTTATATTTGAAGTTTTTTTCTATCACTCATAAGAGCTGTAGCTGGATGTCAAAATATAAATGGAAACACTGTACGTGAGTATGACTCATCATTGAATCACGAAGAAAAACAGAAAATACATTTTACACTGCATAGTCATCATTTTGTTTCAGCTCAACTACTGACACCGCAATAACTGGTAGTAAAAGTGACTCAGATGAAGAAACGTGCCCCCCACAGAAAAGGTTTGTGTTAGTCAGATTTCCATAATCTTAATTAGATTCTATACAGTATTTCATAGATAAAAAAATGGGATTCTTGATAGAGATCTTATGTTCGCTGCTGTTCAAAAACTATTGCCACCAACTAATTCAAACAGGATATAAATTTTTTTCCAATGTATTATGACTTTTATACATGTACAGGGTGTTCCCGTATATTTGTGCACCCCACCTAGGGAGTTTATTTGAAAAAATATTGAATCAAGGTTTTAATACAAAACTTTCATGGTTTTTCATGAACTTTTAGAATCTGTAAGCAAAAATGTCAAAAAAAGTAAGTAAATGTCAATTATTGACAGGTTGATGGTTTTTTCAAATGGAACGACATCCTGTATATTATTTCAAATTTTTATAGACATTTTTATTCTGTTTTCAAATACATATTTATATATTTGTGGCATTTCATTTGTTAGTTTCCGAAATATAAACGTCCAAAGTTTAAAATGACTCACATATTCAGACATGATAATAGGTGTGTCTGTTATGCTCCACTAGTGCACACTTTTCTACACTACAACACTCAGTGTGGCTTTGTTTGTGAAATGTTTGTCGGTTTTTCAGGATAGAATATCTTTACTGGTTTAGCGAAGATATTCTATCCTAAAAAACAGACAAACATTTCACAGACAAAGCCACACTGAGTGTTGTAGTGTAGAAAAGTGTGCACTATAGTGGAGCACAAACCTAATAATTATTATTATTATCAGAGCTATTATATTGACATTATTATATTTGACAAGGAAAACTGATGTTGAAAACCAAAACTGAAGAGTCAGAAACCTTTTGTTTTTTTTTTAATCAGAAGAAGAATGTCTCATATGATATGTATAATACATATCAAAATCTACTCCAGTGTTCCTTTCAATAACTGTGATGTTATGATAAATAGTTAGGTTTATTTGGCAAGTTAAAGAAAACCTGATAGTTTATTGACTCGTTGCTATGGTCTTTATCATGGCTAAATATGTGACTTTCATTTTAAACTTTGGACGTATATATTTCGAAAACTAATGCATGAAATGCCACAAATATAATATATACAGGGTGACAATTTAAAAAGGACCAGCATTATTTGATTGTGTCCAAACTATGGAGGACTATAACTAGGAGTAGGAGACGAATCGACATACAAATATCCCTGAAATTCTGTCCATCTTTTTCGTTAGTTCATTTGGAGGGCGCTGTTGCTAGTAGCGCTTTTATTTATTCATTGTCTCGGTAACGTTTATTGCTTGTGAATAACTTGTCAAGATACATTTATCACATTTTCATTCATTTTTTCCAAATTTCCACTTCACATTCCACATGCAATGCATTCTCTATAAGGCAAAAAATTGAGGTTGAATCGTCGCAGCATCGTGTTTCAAGCCCATGGTCTGTTCAATGATGACTTTTGTTAATGAAGGATATGACGTCACTCAGTTACTCTATCAATTAATGCAATCAAACAAAAAAATATGAAAATTCTAGAAAATTTCAGAATAATGTATAACAAAAAATATATTCATGATACCTATTATCTTCAAATGATGAGAGTTTTGATGCAACCTAGCTAATAAAAATTGTTGCATTTTGATAGAGTATTCGTAACGTTGTTTCAATTATGTTACCTAGGTGACATTTTTGTTTGACATGAAATCGCTAACGACTCTTCGCCATCTGGGAGTAACAATTGAAGCTGAATTACGATTTGAAACCTGGACCACTTTTATGCATTTCGATTACTCTCCTATAGATACAGTCCTCCATAGTCCAAACCAATGATGGTATGAAGATTTTGCGAGACATCGATTTGGATATCGAGGGGGACAACTTTTGAGGTATCTATTATTTTTCTGGAATCAACCCTCTCATGCCCAGGGTAGCTACCCCCAAAATCTCAAAAAGCCACTCCCACTTATTTTGCGATTTTTGAAATCGTCACGTTATTCTCCATACGCTACATAACTTTTTTTTCAAAATTGAAGTTCCTAACCTCTCAAGAATTTCAAACGAACAGAATTAATTATTCCTTGAACTGATGATAGTATGAAAATATGGTGAGACACGTCAATTTAGATATCGAGGGGGACAACTTTTGAAGTATCTATTAATTTTCTGGATCCCACTCCCAGGGTAACTACCCCTGAAATTTCAAGCAGCCTCCACTTTTTACGCGATTTTTGAAAAATTGATGCTATTCTTGATAAGTTTGCATCACTTTTTTTTAAATTGGACTACATAACCTCAAAGGCTGCTATTTTAAATCTCAGGTGTAGTTACCCTGGGAGTGAGGGGGTGGGATCCAGAAAATTAATAGTTACTTAAAAAGTTGTCCCCCTCGATATCTAGATTGACGTGTCTCACCAAATTTTCATACAGTGTGGCAAATGGATCTGTGACTGTGGGGCATCGGTAAGGGGAACGAAACAGTATTAAAACATGGCCGGTTTCATTCATGGAAAACCCAGTGGCGTGGTGTGTTGGCTGATGTTCGAAAATATTTTTGTCTGAAGATTAATGAGGGAGAATTTTTGTTTATTTGTCATCGTCACAATATTTGCCAAAAAATCATTTTTGGTCACTTAATTCACCCATTTTTTTTTTTTTTTTAAATCAGGTTCAGTTGAAATATTCAAAACATAATAAATACCGGTTTGATATATGACGAACCAGCGTTAGGTTCCTACTGTTTTGAAGTTCATCATCATCATCATGATCGTCATCACTGTTGTCATCAGTTTCGCTATCACTACCTTGGCCCAAAGGACAGAAGGAAAAATTCTCCAAAATTTAATTTATATCAATTTACCTATAAACGTTCGCTATCAAATCAAATCAAAAATCGCTTTATTGTCTGAAATACAAGTATTTGTGACAAAGCAGTCTTAAAATAATAAATACATACAACTATAACAAAATAATAAGGAAACAGACCTACAGCAACAGACGACCAAAGGATAATGATACACGTATAAAATTAACTAGGACACAATAATGCATCTACTGATATTCAGGTATTTATTTAGAAAGAGTCGGCAAAAAACTCACCGACTTCATAGTAAGTTTTATTTTTTAACAAAGCGTTAACACGTTTACGGAAAACAATTATTGTAGGGGACACTCTAATATCTGATGGCAAATGATTATAAATTTTTATGCTTTCATAAATGATGGAGTTTTTTGACAATGAGAGCTTTGGGATGCACAGAGGAACATTATCAGATCTCCTCATGTTGTGGTCCGTCTGTCATGGCTTCGGTGTTTCTTATATATCAGACAAACTGTCTCCAGGATAAAAATGCATGGTAGCGTTAATATTCCATGCTTCCTGAATAGTCGTTTACACGACTCTCTTCTTTTCAATCCAAAAAGAAATCTTATAGCCCGCTTTTGCAGTACAAAGACCGACAGGAACAATGCGCGACCACAAAAGCCTCAGAACGGGATACCATATTATCTCAAGCGACTTTCAATGAGTGAGAAGTAGGTTGTGCTACCCAGGCCTACACCAAGCTGTCTAGCAACCACCCTCACAGCATAACATCCCCCAGCCAATTTCTTGTTCAACGACTCTATGTGGGACGAGAACCTCAGCCTGTCGTCAATATGAAGTCCAAGATACTTGACCACTGCTTTTCTCTGCAGATCATGTCCATCGAGACTAAGTGGATTGCACTCGTATTTAAAGCTTAGCATATTGGTCTTGTTAAAATTTAAACATAGTTTGTTTGAGTCACACCACTCCTTGACTTGGTGCATATCTTGTGCAATTATTTCCGCCAGAATGTCCTGTCGCTTATGACTCCATAAAATGACTGTGTCATCAGCAAATAAAGTAAATTGGCCATGAATCTGGACAGATGGCAGATCGTTGATGTAAAGTAGAAACAGGATTGGGCCAAGTATTGAACCCTGCGGAACACCATGTTCATTGAGCATCGGATCACTTCTCTTGCTTGGCTATGAAGTGTTTTGCCGTGAGTATATTTGTTCATTATTCCAAACAAATAATAACAGCGATAACAATAATCAACAACAACAACGACAACAAGAACAACAACAAGAACACCAACAACAATAACGAGGTAACAGTAATGTCAATAATCAACAACAATAACTTTTTCACAACTATCCTCAAAGCTCAGAATTCACAGGTGAATGCACCGCCACTGAATGTCTAAATATTTGCTATTGTCCAGGTTTGTTATGATGCGCTGAAAATAGTCACGTTACTCACTACGGCCAATTGCGAGTCCAATCCATTCATCAAAAAAGTGCCATCACATTTGACAACCAATAAGACTCCTTCAAGATACGCCTTTCGACTATTTTCGAGTCCTGTTGCCGCTTCTCCTATGCCCATAATAATATTTGGAGAAAATTCTACTCATTCTAAGGTTAGGTCTTGAGAAAATTAGATATTGATTGAAAATAGATTAAAAACTGTACGTTAATATACTTTGAAGTTTCCTTGTCAATATTTGTAATTATGAAAATCGATTTTAAATGAGCTTTGGTTCACGAAGCAACAGGTTTGGCATTCTGGAAGTTAAATATGGCAATATCGATTTTTTTTATACGAATTCTTTCCGTGGTTACAGATCCGTTTGCCACACTGTACCATCATCATCATCAGTTCAAGGAACAATTAATTTTGTTCGTTTGAAATTTTTTGTGAGGTTAGGAACTTCAATTTTGAAAAATAAAGTGATGTAGCGTATGGAGAATAACGTGAAGATTTCAAAAATCGCAAAATAAGTGGGGGTTGCTGTTTGAAATTTTGGGGGTAGCTACCCTGGGCATGAGAGGGTTGATTCCAGAAAAATAACAGATACCTCAAAAGTTGTCCCCCTCGATATCCAAATTGATGTCTCGCCAAATCTTCATATCATCATTGGTTTGAGCTTGGACACAATCAAATGCTGGTCCTTTTTAAATTGTCACCCTGTATATTAGAAATCAGAAAAAAAAGGTCTACAAAAATTTGAAATAATATACAGGGTGTTCCATTTGAAAAAATCATCTACCTGTCAATATTTGACATTTACTTTCTTTTTTTGACATTTTTGCCTACAGATTCTTAAAGTTTAAAGTTCATGAAAAACCATGAAAGTTTTGTATTTACCTTATTTCAATATCTTTTCAAATAATCTCACTAGGTGGGGTGCAAAAATATACGGGAACACCCTGTACATGATTACCTGTTGTTGTAGGTACAAACAAAAGTCATAATATGGAAGTAATTGAAGGCTGACTTGCAAAATTGTTCAATAATTTTTCATAGATTCAGATTCAAATTTTTTTCAGTGAATTCGGATTCAGGGTTAGGACTAGATTTGGAGCAGGTTTTTCATTTATCATTTAACGTTTAAAGGCCGGATGATGACTGATCGTGTTTAATTTTATGTTTTTACATTTTTGAGACGCCCTTTATAATAAAAATCAATTTTCTCATCGTAGCTCCAATTTTTTCAGCAAGCAGGCTTTTTTTATCATGAACGACTTTTTGTCGTCTCTTTCAATTTTTGGTCCATTTCACCTCTTGTTAAGGTTATCCAATCAATAACCTTATCGAATAGTTATCTTGTTGTGCAGAAACTATTTTGGCTATAACCGTAGTTATGTGAGTACAATTTTGTTGTATTGGCTAATCCCAAGTTTTAGCTAAATATTTAAATGAAAATCAAGCATTTATCTAACTTATCTTTCACGGCTTGTGGTCAAAATAAACTGAAAAGTCTAAAATTATTGAAAAATCATAAAAATTCCCAAAGTAAGAAAGCAAAAGGATAACATTGAGGTGATTCGGATTTCTTCTACCTTTGAGATACTTTTGAGACATGACTGACATGAAAACTCCATTGATTTAATAGTTATTTAAATCAATGGAAAACTCACATTGAATTTGACTTCGGAATAGAGGTAACAGATTTCCGCTTGCCAAATGAGAATCATATGATACCTTCTACATTGAATTTGGCATAAGCATAAGCGTGACTTCGAACACAAATTTAATGTAGATGGTAGCATATGATTCTCGTTTGCCCAGCGCAATTTTGACAGTTCCACTTCGAAGTGAAATTCAATGTAATATAATAATAATTGTCAATTGTATTTTATTGGTTATGTGTTATGTTATGTTGTGTTTGTTTTTGTTACTATAAACTAAACAATTTGTGATATCACAAGGTTTTTGTGCTGCTATGGAATGGAGTTGAATAAAAACGATGTCTACAACCATGAGGCATTGATGAGAGATTGGCATACCATTTTTCAAAAAAAAGATGAATTCGTGATTCGTTGGGGCCTGGTTAAAGCAAGCGATAGTTTGGTGTTTATTTATTCTGCTCCTCATACGACTGCACCCCATCCGAGACCCCAGCGAAACATTCACATCAAAGAAGACATGGCCATTGAGGTATTGTACATATGGGGTAATAACTAGAGTAATAATTATTGGGTAATTATTGCCTAATATACGTTTTTCTGCTATTTTTCGATTTTTTCCAAATTTTCTTATAAAGACACATTCTAGTGTCTTTAGCACTTTTAGCAGTGTTTTTTTTATTTAAATCGATTGTTTTGATTGATAGTATATTATTCAACGAGGTGGTTTTTGGTGAATATAACTCACGAGGATGTAAGCGTAATCATCTGAGTGAGTAATATCCATTTCCCGCGAGTAGAATACTATACTTTAAAATATTTAATTTCATTTGGACGGCACTTTTTGACAAGTAGTTTACTTGAAGTGAAGTTAGGTTGTGACAATGATTATAAAACAAGTATGGACGGTCAAATGGGCGGTTTCAAAATGATGTGTTTGAAGGTTGACATTTTGTCGAATGTTCGGATTGGCTCTAAAGCAGTGGAGTAATGAGATTAGATCATTTTCATTGGTTAAAAACAATTGAGTATTGAAAACAAAGTCACTGGTATGTGTGACGAGTTACATTAACCAATAGAAAGTGGATGTATAATACATCTATTATTGAATAGTCATAGAAATAGTTATTTACGTTACTAAGGCGGTGAATGACATTTAACGACTGTGTATCGTACATTGTTTTGTTTCATACTGTAAAAACTATTTTTAATCGGTTTTAAGTGCTTTCTTCTCAAACCACACACTTAGGGTGGCAGTCCACCTCACATTCTTACCATGAGATGGCGCCAGCCAAACCATGTAGTAGCTTATGTTTGTCCTATCTGATATACCTTACCAACCGTTTATGTTAAGTGAACAAGTTGCAAAATGGAATGGACCAAATTTTGCATAAAAGCGGCGAAGCGCAAATCGGCGGAATGGTATCAAAAGGAGTTTGAGGCTTTCTGCGAATGGCGCAAAATCTTCCGTGTAGATAAGAGAGTGAACGAAAATATCGTGTTTGGCGCCAGCCAAACCGTGTTACCATGTTACCAATGCAATTTCACAGTCTTTGATGATGCAAAATGTCATTTTTGGAGTAGTCAAGTAATTTTTTTTACAGTCTCTGATGATGTAAAGTATCATTTACCGGACTGGTTTTGAGTCCGGTAAATGATACTTTACGGTACAGTATGAAATAAAAATCTCTTTTTCATATGTATTGTGTTTTTTTTAATTAATAATATTTCCGAAATATTTCAGATGGATTCATAACAAAATTTTTCATTTAAAGTTTTGACACACAACACAACGCAACTTAACTACTGTCCAAGCTTCTGTCACACTTAACTTGGGTCATATTTAACAAAATTTGTGAAACATTATTGAATACTAATTCAACTGACATTTGATCATTCAAAAAAAAAACAATAAATAAAGCATCGGCAAGACTGAGTAATTTGTATTTTGATGACCTAATTTAATTTTACTCTCCAAAAATGGAAGCAGAGAAGGGAAAATATTTTTTTTTTAATCAGGTGATTTAAATCAACGTTTTTTTTAAATCATGTGTTTCAAATCACTGATGTAAATCAACGCAACCCTGGTGTTTAGGGATTGCAAATATACTGGCGGAAAGAAGATTTTTTTTTTAGGTTAGGTCAGGTTAGTTTTGGTTAGTTTGGGTTAGATTTGGTTAGTTCGAGTTAGTTTTTTCTGACATGAATGGATGTCGCGTGAGCGGCATCCTAAATACGTTATTTATAATAAAAATCAAATATCATAATTTTTTCCCTGCGCCAGTAAATTTGCAATCCCTAAAGACACTAGAATGTGACTATATAAGAAAATTTGAAAATAATCGAAAAATAGCAGAAAACCGTAAAAGCAATTATTGTTACCGATTATTGTGAATATCGCTTTATCTTATTCAAATAGGTAGTTGGGTGATGGGTACCTATGTGTTTATTTTGTTTACAAAACTACCTACCTATTTATTTGACTTGAAGAGGACAATAACCATCACAGTAATTATTTACAAAACGCTTTTTTGCTATTCTGGCTTGATTTTAGATTTAAGCATTATACAGGGTGACTGGTGAGTTTTTTTTTATAAATTCTAGTACAGGGATCTCGGAAACTATAGCAGATATGAGAACTTTTGGGGCCGATATTTCAATGTCACCGTAAAGTGACATTTTAGCTAAAGTATACTTGAAGTTGATGTGAATTTTAAAATTGGCCACTGAAAGTGCCGTCTTCCAATTGTGCCGTCTTCCAATTGTGCCGTCTTCCAATTGTGCCACTCCTTTCGTCTAGCTTAGGATCTAATGTGAGTGTCGCAATTGAAACACGGGACACAAATTCTGGGACCAAAATAACCTTTAAGTGTCCCTTAATCTTGAATGGACATTGGAATATCCCGAGGGGCTCACTCGCCAAGAAATGTACATCGATTTCGGAAATCGCTGGGATTTCGACAGGTCTTAGGTGATTTCGGGGATTTCTTGAGGATTTCAGAAATCATTTCGGAATTTTATTTTTAATTCAAAGAAATGTTTGATCCGATTATTTTCTGCATCTAATCTCATCCACTGTTCTTTTTACGCTTTCTTTTTGTTGTTTTCTGTTCAGCCAGTTTTTTTTAACTCAACCACTATATTTTCAAGCTCGTTTTTAAGTAGAGGAAAAGTGACTTCATTTACATTTTGAGGCAAAGAATAAGTGAGTAAGTAAAGGTATTGAAGTTTTGAGTAACACGGTTGTTTATAAACATAATTTTACGATCTTGCAACTCATCACTTTCGAGGTTTAGTTTTAGTTTTTTGTTCTCTTTCGAACAGGATGAAAAATTAGAAGACCTTTTCTGTACTTGATGTTCTTTACCTTTATTATCGTCTGAAGACCTCATCCAACTCTTCTTTTTCAGAAATAGCGAGTCACCTTTTTTGTAGGCTGTCAAGTACCTCAATATCTCCGCGGTTTTAGCATTACGGGTTTTAGTTCTTGCGAACTTTTTCCCTTTTTTTGATGAGTGTTCTAGCTCTTTTTAGGTTATTGGTAGGGGGGTGGAGCAAGCTCCGAAGGGTGGGGGAGACGTAGGTCTCCGAAGTATTTGTTTTATAGGGTTTATGATTTTTGTTTGTGAAGAAGTTTTTTATTTATGGAAAAGGGGTTTAGGGGGGAAAAGGAGGGGGAGGGGGAACATAGTCTAGCTTTGGATTTATTTTAAATCTTGGAATTTTGTGCCATAAGTTCATTTTGACTGAAATTCTGTTTTTGTTTTTATTTTTTGCCTTATGATAGACAGTCCATGAATAATGTTTTGTTTTCTGAAGGGTGGGGTTTTCGCTGAGTGCCATTCTGGTTCTGATTCGATATTTCGAGTCCATTATTATATGTTCAATAGGTTTTATTCCATGGTCCATGTAGACGTCCCTAGTCCTCACAAACCAAGGTGTTTTGTCCCATCTTCTGACCAGTTTATTTTGATAGAGTTGTAGTTTTTTAGTTAATCCTTGGGTTAGCCACATGGCTCCAACTGCGTATGTGAGTTTAGGGACTAATACCTGTTGTAGTATAGCCAGTTTGTTCCTCAGTGATAACTTGCTGTTTTTGTTGATCAGGGGGAATAATGTATTGTGGCATTTATTTACCTCCTGAAATTTCTTCTCAAAATGGACTTTCCATTTCATTTTGTCGTCGATATAAACTCCCAAGTAGTTTATGTGGGTACTCCATTGAATGGGGGAGTTTTCAATTTTAATGGTGGGGATATTAGTATGTCTCTTGGTTGCGATCATTATTGCCTGCGTCTTCCCTGGATTTACTTTCATTCTCCATTTGTCATAATAATTCAATAATTCATTTACATGGTTTTGTAGTCGCATTTGCACTACTTTCGGGTCCTTGGCTGAAGTGTACGCCATAGTATCATCAGCATACATACTTAGGTTGGATTTATTGATGAGAGGGGAGTCTGACGTATAGATGTTGAAGAGAATAGGTGAGAGAATGGACCCTTGGGGTACTCCAGCTCTGATTAGTTTTTCAGGTGACAACGTTGATCCTATCCTGGCTGCAAACTTTCTGTTCTCCAAAAAGCTCCTGATTATATTAAGTAAATTATCCGAAAAACCATAATTTTTCATCTTGTACAACAGGCCCTGGTGCCAGACCCTGTCGAAGGCTTTTTGTATGTCGAAAGCTATTAATCCAGTGCACCATTTACGCTGGAAACCTCTGGTGACGTCCTCCAGGAGTCTGGACACCAGGAGTTCTGTGCTCAGGTTTGGCATGAAACCAAATTGGTAGGAAGGGATGATCTTTAATTCTTCACATTTTCCAGAGAGCCTCTTCAAGATTACTTTTTCCAGAAGCTTTCCCAAACAGCTCAGGAGAGAGATGGGCCTATAACTGGAGGGGATTGATAAATCTTCGGATTTTTTCGGGATTAGGACGATTATGGCTTTTTTCCATGATTTTGGGAAGTAGGCTAATTTCAGGCATCTGTTAAACAGGCTGGCCAGGAATTCAATAATATTGGAGGTGAGGTTTTTAAGAATTTTGTTGGTAATCCCATCATCCCCCGGTGCTTTTTTGGTTTTTATTGCGGCAATTAATTCAATAATCTCTTCAGAAGTGACAGGATTGTCCACTGCGACATCAGGAAACTGGGTGTCGTGTGGGAGTGGTTGATTGATAGGGTCGTTGTTGACTGTCTGGATGAAGTCGTCATCACCTATGTCCTCATTGATGTTAAATTGGTTGTATAGGGAGTTTGAAAAGATTTCAGCTTTTTCGTCATCGTCATGTACCAAAGTCTGTCAATTATTTAGTGGTGGATATCTTCTGCTCGTTGATTTTCTGATGAAGGTTTTATAAAGTTTCCAGGTTTTTGAGCTGTGGTCTTCTGTTTCTTCGAGAACTTTCTGGAAATTGTCATTCCGGAAAGCATTTAGACTGCGTTTTACCTGGTTCGTAAGTCTATTAGTCTGTGTCAACAATGTTTTGGAATTTAGTTTTTTAGCCGTTATTCGAAGTTTGTTCCTTTCTTTAATTAGTTGTTTTATTTCATCAGGTAGTTGAACAGGATTGAAAAATTTGTGAGGGATGGAGATTGACGAGTCCGTGATTGCATTGTGAATGGCAGTAGTGAGATTTACCACCGCTGCATCGATGTTATTGATGGAGTCTAGGGGAAGGTCCAGGTTGATGAGAGCAAGCTTCTTTTTTAGTTCCGGAAAGTTAGTGATTTTCTTGTGTGAGATGTTTTCAATGATGTTAATTTCTTCTAGGACTAATACAACAGGGTCATGATCAGATGTTAGATCAGACTTGCAGAAAATATGAGTGTTCATACTAATTCCCTTTGTCAGCGCTATGTCCAAAGTATCTGCTCTACGTACGTGAGCAGAGTAATGGGTGGGGTCAGTTGGTGCCAGAATTTCTACTTGGTTGAGGGAGCAGTACTTTTTGAGTTTGGTTCCGTCACGGTTCTCGACTTTACATCCCCACAGGAAATTTTTACAATTTAAATCCCCCATGGCTATTGCTGGTTGATTGTTGGGTAATAATAGGTCAAGTAGATTTTCATTTATGCGGATGTTTGGAGGTTTATAAACCGATGAAATCAGCAAGTTGGTGTTTCCAATATCCAGGGAGAATGATGTAATTTCAATTTTGGTTTTATTTGCAAGTTGAATGGGTTTAGTGGACAATCCCCTGCGGATCAGCGCAGCAGTGCCTCCTCCTTTCTTATGAACTCTATCGTTTCTTAAAATTTTGTAATTTGGAATATTAAAGATTACAGTTGGGGTTAGGTGAGTTTCCTGGATGAGCATGATGTCCGGTTTTTGTCTTTGCAGATAATCCAGGAGCTCGGTTTTCCTGTGTGCAATCGAGTTGGCATTCCAGCTTATAATTTTTAAATTTAATATTTGGTTTATTTGTTTAGGCATTGCGGGTTGATAAAAATTGGTTTATTTTCGCTAGCTCGTCCTCCAGTTTGCCATATTTTTCTTTTAAATTCTTCTCGTTTTTGGAACATCTTTTATTCACATCATCCAGCGAGACTGTAATTAAGACTGATTTAAATTGTGAGAAGAGACGGTTGAGAATTATTTCAATATTATTCTGATCAGGTCCGTTATTAATAGTAGTTGGTGGGGAATGATGTTGAAGGTTAGAACTGGCGGTCCGCGCGTATGATGAATCGTTGTTGTTAGTTTGTGGTGGGAAACCTGGTCGAATGATGTGATTGGGTTTTGATGTAATTTCCGCCTTAGTTTGAAGTTGTTTTTGCTTCCTTTTAAAATTTGGATTTTCGGGACAATTGAACCAGTTTGCGGCGTGGTCACCTTCGCAGTTTGTGCACTTTCTGTCCTGGTCGGCTGGTTTATCGCATTCATTAAACAAATGTGTACCTAAACATTTGTGGCATTTAGGTTTGTTGAAACAGGTGGTCATCGAATGTCCAAACTCCTGGCATCGGTGGCATTGTGGGATCCTACCCGGGGTATTCCTTTGAGGTTCCACTACTACTGACATGTGTTGAAGGAATTTGACTTTTAAAAGTTCTTCGCCTTGGGAGTTTTCAATCAAAATTTTTACTAATCCAGAGTTTTTTGTTCTGCCTGGACCGATGCGCATCCAGTAAATTTCTGATGGTGTGAAGCCTAGATCGGCTAATTCTGATTTAATCTCTTCGATGTCAATTCCAGAATTGAGACCTTTTATGATCAGATTCATTTTTCGTTGTTCGTGAAGAAGTCGTGTGTGGTAGTAAATTTTATTTAGATAAAAATATCTTGTGATGGTTCTGTGATCATTCTCGCTTTTTGGAGAGATTTGGATGCCAGTACCAAATCTGTAATTTTTAATATCGTCGGCTGTGATCTTCACCCCTTCACCGATGAGGGCTTTGAACACATTGGACCATTCCTTGAGTGATGAGGTCATTATTATTGGCGGTATTTTGGACTGATCAGTGACTTTGGGGGTTGATTTGTCTGCAATTTGGCTAGCTTGAGGGGATTTTCTAGTATTTGTGTTGTTTTGGGGTGAGATGGTTTCTTGATCCATGTTTTCCTGTTGTTGATCCTTGGATTTTTGTCCGGGGTGGTTGTAACTGGGAGTAAAGTCATCAGCTTTCAGGGATTGTGAAGTGGGGTAGGTTCTTGGAATTTTCTTGTTTTTAGTATTCAGAGGTGGAAACTCCGAATTTTGCTCTTCATTCTCTGATACGCTGTTAGAATTTTCAGGGGAGATCTTCCTCTTATGGCTTGACTGGGTTTCCATATCAATATTGCTTGAATTTGGGGTCTCAATTATTTTTGAAGTTGTTTGTTTTTCGTGAAGAGATTTATTTTCCGTTTGTAGTTCTTTTATTTTTCTGGTAAAACCGTTACATTTGTATTCAAATTCTTCATTTAATTTTTCGAAAGTATGCCGGTATTCTAACTGTTGTTTCGCAATATACACTTGGTAATGTTCTTTCATTTTTTCAATTTGAGCTTCAAATTGTTCTTTTTGCATAATAATCATGCTCTGGAACTCAGTTTTTTGTTTTTTCATATGCTCCTCCAACTCAGTCACATTTGTTCTTAGGAAGCTGATTTCCTGGATTAGGGCCTTTTTTGTGGGTAGATTGTCGTTTGGAGATGGAGGTGGGCTGCTGGATTCGTCCGATTGGTCTGCTTCATCCATTTCTGAGTTGCTTTCAGTAGATTCGGGGACATTTGTTGGTTTTTCTCGAGAATTTTCCGTGGAATTTGTACGCGACGGAGTTTTGGACGTTTTTCCCGGAATATGCATTTTCACTGGTTTTATATCGTTATTCACAGAAATATCATTGGTTTTATCAGAAAAAGCATTGACTATGTATGAATTTTTAGATTGGGACAGCAATAATGGGGAGGGATTATTTGGGTTTGAGCTAGAACACTCACCTGTTTGTTTTTTCACGTTGTCGTTATCCATCTGCACTTCCAATTTCGAAACGGCCGTATTCACACTCTCACCACTGACACTCTGGTCAGTGGATGAGTCGCGACGCGATTTCCCGCTCAGTAATTGCCTTTCAAACGGTTGGTACCTTTTCTTCCTTTTACGGTTACGATTTGCCATTTATCGTATTCGCGATTTATATGACAAAAGACGCAATTGGCTAGTGGTAATTCGGTGATCAGACTCGAAAAATGTGTTCAGTTGTATAAACACGTCTTGACAGCACGGCGGTCTAACATCGAATCCAATGATCTCAATCTCAATATCTCCGCCAAACAAATCGGGTTTCTATATAAAATATCCCATAATTTTTATTTCTCTGTATCATCCAATAATTCGAGAAGAACTGTTGTTGCAAAGTCTTTAATTTTTGTAATGTCATCTTCGGTGATTTCACTCAAAGATATATGATTATCATGGGCATCATAGGATAATAAGATTAATTAGTAAGTATTTGGGAAATTCGGGAAGCTGTACTTCCATTAATATTTCATCCAATCTCTCCTTTGAAACTTGTATTCTATCTATATTTCTAAAAAATATGTTTGAGTTAGCTTTTTGCCAAAAGCACAATTAACTGCAGGAATTTATTGAATGAATCCTGCAGAAAAATAAAATAGAAATAGGTTGTTTAACTGATGAGAGTTCAAAATTATTTACTCTTTTAGTAGTGTCATTTTTAAACAACTTTTTTTGTGATTTGGATTCCCCAATCGATACTCCACAGACCAAAAATCTTAAAGTTACAAACGATTGTTTAAAACGTGTTTATGTATTGAGGTTTCCAAACCGTTTTTTTTTTCCTTATAAAAAAAACATGCATTTAAATAATGTTTTGCTTTTTTTTCGTTTTTCATTTTTTTCCCCTCTTTTTTTTTAAAGAAACATACATCAAACAATGACACAAATGTCACAATTACCATGATAACGCCGTTTTCAAAGCCACCCATCATTTTTATGTTAAAATAATCTTACAATCTTTTTTTACCTAAAACAAAGATACAGGGTTGGGCAAAAGAGTTATGACAATGGGAAACAGTAAAAGAAACTTGTAGATGGCGCCACATAGTAGTATCAAATTTTAATTTCCTATGTCAAAAATACCCTGTATACGGATTTTGGTTAAATTATCAGAATTATTATGGGATTCACTTGAATAAAACAAAAATAGAAATTGAACTTTGACACCCTGTTTCTTGAAAACTATGCATTTCCGGATCATTGTTTATATAAACAAAATTTCTTATTTTCTAATTAAGAATCACACCTTGAATTTGCCGAACGTTATTTCCGGACACCCTTTATGTTTAAGAAAGTTTCATACAATACATACATAATATGTATAATGGGGTAAAACTCAAGACTACCTATAAAACATTATTCAATATTCAAAAGAAAGAAAAGAAAAACTGGGATTTCGGGTAAAAATGTACATCGATTTCCGGAGTGAGCCACCCCTCGGAATATCCTCGGATATATTGGCCCTTGAATGGGGATATATTTGACAGCTGTCAAACGATATTTAAAAAAAATAAATTTTTGCGCTTATTGATTGTAGGAGAAGATCGTCCCCTTCCCCTTGAAACTAGAAGGTCTTATGTGCATCTTTTGCGAACATGAGGGTCTGATGGAGATGTATCAAGGTTTTACCTCGGGTTTTACTGAATAATTATTGCTCTAGCAAAACGTCGCATGTGCGAAAATCCTCGAACACCCCTTAATCTGCATTGATCCATTTTTCTATGTGAAATTTACTCAGTTCCCTATCAAATAACAAAACATCTTTTGTGGATCTATGTATGTGATATAATATGATTCATTCATTTTCGCAGTTTCAATTTCCTACACTGTTGTATGCATGATTTTGCGGACAAAAGGTCTTATACAGGTTGTCTCTAAAAGGTGCGGAAAAAACTTTACCATTATTCCCTTGCGGTCAAAATATGTCGATCCACCGCAATTTATCTCAGTCCAAAATTGCACCGTTTCCGAGATACAGGGTGGTCAAGTTTAAAATTGAAAATCGATTTTTCACATTAATTTGGACACTTTTTCACATATTGCTTTGAAAATTGGTATACCCACGGGGGTTTTGTAGTATAAGAAATTCGTTCATGAAGTCCGTTTCACTGTGGCCGCTAGAGGGCGCTACATTGCACATTTTGTGGGCTAAAATGTTAATAACTTTTCTCCCAGTGTTTTTTTTTTCATCTTTCATTAACGCAGAAGATTCTCCAGATAATTTAAAGTGAAAAAGGTACTCTTGTCAAAGTTCGCTCGAGTGAGCCGTTTTCGAGATATTTTCATTGCCACACCGAAAAATTCCTAATATCCGACTACTTCACGCAAACTTCTCCAAAAATCATTTACAAAACTACCATATGTTCCTGACGTCAAAATAAGAAGATTCAAAGCAACTTACCTTTTTTCGAAATTCTACCGTTTTCGAGATAACAGAGTGTAGAAGCGAATATAAGGAATTTTTCGGTGTGGCATGGAACTCTTTAAATGGAAATATTTCGAAAACTGCTCACTTGAGCAAACTTTGACAAGAGTACCTTTTCCACTCCTAATTATCTGTAAAATCTTTTTCTTTAATGACTGATGAGACAAAAAACACTGAAAAATAGTTATGACCATTTTTAACCACAGATGTGCAGTGGAAGAAGCCCTCTAGCGGCCACAGTAAAACGAACTCCATAAGCGAATTTCTCATACAACAAAACCCCCGTTCACCAATTTTCAAAGCAATATGTGAAAAGTGTTCAAAATAATGAGAAGAATCGATTTTTCATTTTAAACTTGACCACCCTGTATCTCGGAAACGGTGCAATTTGGGACAAAGATGAATTGCGGTAAATCGACATATTTTGACCTCAGGAGTATATGGTAGAGTTTTTTTCGCACCTTTTAGAGACATACATACAACCTGATGAGTACATTTTTGTCATCATATCGGGTCGTATGTGCAATGAATTACAAAAATTTTTGATTTTAAAAGATAATCAATCAATCAATCAATCAATTATCATATTACCATATTTAAACATTTAATATAACAATTATGGTTCTAAAATAACAATGATAGTTCTACTAGTCAACTACGGGGTGTTTAGTCTCGCTAGGCCATTAATTGGTCTGTACTTGAGATTCTACACCCACTAAAATAAAGCAAAATATAAATGTCTACAAAATTTAATAAAGGGAGCGAGAGAGGGGCGACGAGCATGTGTGATATGTAGGTATTGTACAATCTGAATTTTTTTATTTCGCAGTTTTACTTTTTGGTGCACCTTTATTGGTCAATTTTTATTTTCAGGTTTAAGGGTAGCAATGTAAGGGTCTTTGGAAAACAATAGACGATAATGCCGCGTATTTGTCTAGCAAATGGTCAATTTTCCATGAAGAATCATTTTTATAATAACTGTAACAAAAAATCATAGTTCTAAAGTCATTTGGAACTTTGCTTGCAACCAAGAATCATTGCTGAATCTAATAACTGATTTTTCTGAAATCGTCAAATTGCACAATATGTATGTCATACGCCTTGGGGTTTTGAGGGGAAGAAATCTTAACTAAAGAAGTACACTGGATAGCAAAAAATTTGGGTCAGCTCTAGAATTGAAAAAAAAACAGAAATAAATTTGTAGTATAACAACCCCGGGTCCGTTCAACAAAGTTGAATGAGGTAAGTTTGATCAAAAGAAGAGACACCTACGTTGTGATTTGTATAAAGCTACTTACCTCGAATGCGCTCGAAAAATCAATAATTTGGGAAGTCTGAGTTAGAAGGTGGGATTATTAAATTAAACACACATTTGTAAGAAACCCTACTTTATTGAAAATATGGTGAAAAAGTACCGTTCTCAGCCTAAAATTCATGCGGGGGAAAGAGCACGGCAGAGAAACCCACAATCTCAATTCCAAAAACCGAACCATGCTGTACAACTGTTTTGTATTTTTAATGCAATCAATAAAATACTCGTTTTCCGTATCGAAACTTGAAGTTCCACGCTCAAACAAATATACATGGGGTCAAAAACAGGGAATCTCTGAGGTCCCGTACGGGAGGCAACCCAGGCAATTTGAGTCAATATCTCTAGATTGTTTGTTGAAAATAATGAGGTCCCGTACGGGAGGCAACCCAATTAGAGTTGGTAAATTGAAACAATATTTCTAGATGATGGCTAGGAGATGTGTTGTTTTACTAGGATATTCACTCGTCAGGGTGATAAAATGTCAAATCTAGAGCCTATACATGAGGTCCCATACGGGAGGCAACCCAACTCTAGTAAATCAGTCCAGTCAATATAAAGCATGCATAAAGCATAAAGCAGCAATAATTGTAGTAACAAAAATTCCAGTACGGAAAGAGAGCAATTTCTTTGTCTTGACTTTAATTTAAATCAAAGTTGTTCACACAGCATAAAACAGTTTGATTAAATACAGTAAATGCAATTACGGAACAATAAATCCAAAACCATCAGTACAAATTGATTAATCAACATTATTATAAACTTCATTTTACTGACCTGCAGATACCTGATTATCAAACACAATTTCCAATTATTCACCTTCAAAATCTACAATTATCCCAAAATATGTGTTTCGAAAAGCCCCAAATTTTCTAACTGTTATCCCTCGTTACCTCGCAACCAATCCTCCTTCTTTCTTTTCCCTGGTCACTATTCTATTTTAACGAAATCACGGAACGCTCCTAATGTCACAGAAAATCAATGTCATAATAAATGGAATGATCCGTTATTTTATACAAGTTGTATGGAACATTCAGAAACAAAATTAACATGAATCAAAAATTATATTTTGGATAGGTGGTTCTACTCAAATTCCATTTCGAAATAATTGGTTCAGTAGGCGATGAATCCATGCATTGTCCTGCTGTGAGCTAAATTTAACATTCAATAATAAATGAAAAGCCCATCAGTTTTGGTTTTTATGGTCTATTGCTATTTGGAACTAAAAGAATTGTGTACAGGTATGTGTATTACTTTCCCTGGCATTGATGACTGCTTGAAGTCGACAAGGCATAACATTGACCAAAATGTGATCCTTAAGTTGATTCAGAGTATGCCTTGTCGACTTCAAGCAGTCATCAATGCCAGGGAAGGTAATACACATACCACTCTTACAATAACAACAGTCACAATTTGATGAAAAATAACACAATATAACATATAACATTACTCGGGAAACAAAAGATTCACAGCCTATAAGAGCCATTATTTCGAAATTTTGATTGTATCCAATTTTTCTTTCCAATTTCCTAAGTAGTGACCTACATTCTTTGCTCGCCAGTGTATTAGGAAATTCTACTATAATGACATTAAACTTTTTTTGATGTCATAGCCACATTACAAAATTTGCCTGTTGAACGCAATGAATAGAATACGCTAGGTTTCTGTGACGTCATGACGTCAGCTGTCAGACGGAAATATCCAAACAAACTATTTTTTATTACCTCAAAAGCTGACTTTTCACTCGGCTAATCAAATACGCACTAACGGGACACACGATATATGTAATACACCCAAAAATATAGTCCAAAGAAGTCCAAATTAAACACAAACACTGATTTCAAACACACACAATACAAAACCACAAGTCACAAAAGCTTGTTTGGATACCAAATTCGGCCACGACCAATCATATGGTGCCTGTGACGTTTTCAAAAACCTCGCGTATATACCTTGATGATTGTAGTGTCAGTGTCAATCAGAATAGATTTTTGTGAAAGAATCAAGACTATCAATGAAAAAGCTTGGTACAATTCAAATAATTTTGCATTAATAAAAACAAAATCTTACATCAGAAGTGGGATTAGACCCGAAACCGCTCTCAACGAAAGTGAAATACGAAAAATAGCCGAGAAAAGTGAACATTCCGGTGATTACATCATCCTGCGTAGAAGAGTGCAATAGAGAAAAAGACCTTGTGGACACTGAAAATAAGTGACAATGAGTGACTGTGAGGGTGATAACGGGACAAATGTGGTGAGTGATGATGATTTTAATCAAATGACGTCGACGTCATCCGTCAATGTTCATCCGCTCTCAACTGAAATTGCCCAAGACTCAATGGAAGACCAAGCAACCACCAGAAAACGGAAACGACCATCATATTTGGCACACATTTCGAATCACCTGTTAAGCTTGGAAGAAAAACAACAGAAGATCTTGACAACAAGCACGGCGCAATTAGCAGCACAAAGCAAGGTACAAAATGATTTAATGCTTAAATTAATCGAGCTTATAACACCACGTTTGATGCAAACCATTGTTGAAACAGAAGCGCAGTTGACTGCTTCAACAAGTAACCCTAGAAATAACCATCAAAACATTGCATTAACTCGATATGATGTTGATAAATCTTCATATACTATGTCAGAGTGGTTACGGATTGCAACAGATATTAAACAAAAATACAATATCGATGATGAAGAAATGTTTGCCAAGGTTAGTCGGGCATTAGAAGGACGTGCAAAACTAGCCTTTTTGGAATGGAAGCCGACCAAACGGACATGGCCGATATTGGTACAAAATCTTTCCGATATTTTTCCTAGATCAATACCACTTGCTCTACGCATGACACAGCTTTGTACCTCACATAGTACTCAATTCAAGACCCTACTTGAATATACCAACCAAAAATTCAAAGAACTTAATGCTATTCATGAACTGGATTTTCCTTGGGAATTTAAAGTAAAAATGGTCACTGGATATCTTGATGATGAATCAGCAGCAACAATGATAAAAATACATCGTCCCGCTGATCTTACCGCACTAACTACGATTATGGCCGAGCGTGATGAAATTATTATTCAACAACGCCGAATTACGTCATCCTCGCATCAAGGTCAGCGTTCCGACCGCAGAAGAAACCCGATGTCTTTGCTTCCAGTGCTGACCCAAAATAAACCATTTAATGCTCGCTGTTTCAACTGTAATCAACAAGGTCATAGAGCCAGTGAGTGCCAACAAAAATTTTCAAATGCATTATCGGACAATAACACTTCAAAGAAAACAAGCCTACCCGAGACCCGTGTACCAAATGTAAGAAAACAGGACATTCATACCTGCTTTTTCAATGTGGGTTTTCTAAGGAGTTTTCCACCGCGATTGTTAGGAGAAAAAAATACCAAGACGGTGCTTATGATAAAAAGTGGGAGACAATCAGAACATGTACCAAATGCAACAGTCTTGGCTGAAGATAAAATCCATATCCGCTACTTAATCGACACCGGAGCTGATGCGTCACTCTTACATGTTGACGTTGCTCGACAATTTATCCCTCAACAAATGTTGACAGGAATTGGATCAACACAAATCAAGGTCTTAGGATCGTGTGTTATGATTGTTTATTTCCCACAAGTGACGATTGAAGTAACGTTCCTGATTGTTCCGATTGACACATCACCGCAGCTAGGTGCAATTATTGGATGGGATGTAATCAACCAACCTGGACTCCAATTGCTAAAAACTAGATCTGGTCTAGAGTTGCAGCACACTCTTGCTGCACGATTATGTGATGTTAAACAACCCTCAACATCGACGCTTTCAATGTCAGGAGTGGACGAGCAGACTGAAATGAAACTACGGCAATTATTGGAAGAAGCCGCACTAAAGACATCAAAGACGGTGACAACAGGAACATTGTCAATTAAACTCCAAGAAACCACCCCAGTCTCATATCGACCGCGACCTCTTGCATATGCTGAGCGAGTTCATCTGAAGCAAATCATTGAAAAGCTAAAGGACGATGACATAATTTCCAATAGTTGTTCTGAATATACCAGCCCAGTGGTTCTTGTAAAAAAAAAAGAACGGTGATTTACACCTGTGTGTCGACTACAGAGATTTAAACAAGAAAGTCGCGAAGGATAAATATCCCTTACCTAGAATCCAGGATCAAATTGACGCTCTGTGTGGTGCTAAATATTTCACAACGCTAGACATGAAGGACGGTTTCCATCAAATACTCGTCGAACCAGAATACCGACATCTACTGGCCTTCGTCACTCCAGATAGCCATTTTGAGTACAATCGCATGCCGTTTGGCTTTGTGAATGCTCCTGCCTGTTACCAAAGAGCAATTGATAGAGCTCTGGGCCCATTGAAAGACACTCTGGCCTATGTATACTTGGACGATGTGCTTATACCAAGCCGAACAATATCAGAAGGACTGATGCGACTACAGGCTGTTTTGAATGCTTTAGCCACTGCTGGTTTCCATCTTAATCTAAATAAGTGTGCATTTTTCAAGACTCAAACTGAATACTTAGGAGTGCTTATCGAGAGCGGGACAGTTAAGCCGAGTGTCACCAAAGTAACCGCTCTGGTCAACTCCTTACCGCCAGCTGACGTGAAAGGAGTTCGCCAATTTATGGGTTTGGCGGGCTATTTTAGACGCTTCATTCAAGGCTTCGCAACAAAAACAGCAGTCATAACACGCCTCTTGAAAAAAGACGTTCCATTCCAGTGGACTGAGGAGTGTGAAAGAATTAGAAACGACATAACTTACCTTACAACAGCTCCTATTCTTCGAAGTTTTGACCCAGATCTCCAGACAGAATTATACACCGATGCCAGTGCAGTTGGCCTAGGAGCTATCCTCATCCAATCGCTTATTGCAGCCGTAGGACTACTCCATGTGAAGCTAAGTACCACTCATATGATCTCGAAACTCTAGCCGTAGTAGAAGCCACACAACATTTTCGACTTTACCTGTATGGAAGACAATTCACTATTTTCACTGACTGTAATTCAGTGAGAGCAACAGCTCTAAAAAAGGAATTGCTTCCGAGAGTTGCCAGATGGCGGATAAAACTGCAGGATTATGATTTCCAAGTGCAATACTGACCAGGAGAGAAAATGAGTCATGTTGACTACCTCAGTAGAAACGTACCAAAACCCATCCGTATTCAATATCTTAAAACTGGTGAACAACTACCTCCAGACACGCCAATAGTTGAGTGGCAAAATCAAGATGCCTTTTGTCATCAACTTAAAACCAAAACTCAGGAATTGCCGCAATACTATAGAGTGGGCGATTACATTCTTTACAAAGAAAAATGCTTCGTACCTACAGCCGCACGCCTGATTGTTATGGCTAAATACCACGATGAATCATCTCATCATGGAGCTGAAAAAATGATCAAAGCAAATTGCAGAAGTTGCCTAGTTGGGAAAACACATTCTGGAAAACGAGCTGGTTTATGTCAACAACAAGAAAAACTTATGCAACGCATGGACACTTGGCACATTGATCATGCAGGGCCATTGGTTCGGTCACATGAAAAAACGCATTTCCTCGTTGTGACTGACGCCTATACAAAGTTTGTACGTTTTGCTGCAATCGCAAAAAAAGATGCCAAATGTACCATCACTGTGTTGAAAGAAATTTTCGATGAAATAGGCAAACCACGCCGAATTATTGCTGATCGAGGTCTCGCATTTGTTTCCTGCCATTTCAAAAACTTCCTTAAAACTGAGCAAGTCGAACTTCACCTCATTGCTACTGGCATTCCTCGAGGCAATGGACAAGTGGAGAGGGTGATGCGTACACTGTTCAACATGCTACGTGCAACTCTTAATGATAAAAATGAGACTAAATGGACGCAATACCTACCAAAAATTGAACAGGACCACAATTCTTCAGTCAACAAAACTACAGGAGTGACACCCAATGAGCTCATGTGGGGCAAGAACAATCGCCTTCAGGCAGTTACCACTTTGCTGGACACACACTCCCAAAAGAATCAAGTCCCATTGATGAAACACAGATCCGATCCAAGATATGCTCCTCAACCGACGCAATGAGGCAGAAATTTAACGAAAAACGCATGATCGGTAAACCCTACCACATTGGGGATATGGTGGTGGTAGAGAATACCCAGTTTAGTGGAGGAAAATTAGGCCCTCGATACAAAGGACCTTTTGAGATAACCGCCTGTTTACCTAACGAGCGCTATGCAATGAAACGACCAAAAGGATCTCGTCATACCTTCGCCGGGCAAGACCAACTTCGTCATTGGCCCGAGAATACCGAATCAGATAGTGCGGGCAGAAAAGGCCTAGAATATCAGACTGTTGCCGGGCAAGACAACTTCGTTCTTGGCCCGAGAATACCGAATTAGAAAATGCGGGCAGAAAAGGCCTAGAGTACCAACAAATCGTAGCGAGAGGTGTGTCCTCCCTACAGTGACTCTTTTTCTTTGTTCCTTTTCCTTTTTCATTTCCCATTTGACTTGATCACTCAAATGGCTTACAATCTTCAAATCTTTTTCTCATACAAAATCATTTTTCTTTCTTTTCAAGTTAGCCGTCTTCGGACGAGAGATCAGTTGTATTATTTTTGAGCCGTCTTCGGACGAGAGATCAGTTGTATTATTTTTGAGCCGTCTTCGGACGAGAGATCAGTTGTATTATTTTTGAGCCGTCTTCGGACGAGAGAATCAGTTGTATTATTTTTGAGCCGTCCTCGGACGAGAAAACCCATAACATTATTTTTTAGATTCCAGCTCGAGGACGATCTGATGTCAGGAAGGCCGTGTTAGATACCCCCCTTTGCTAGATACCCCCTTGTTTGATGTCATAGCCACATTACAAGATTTGCCTGTTGAACGCAATGAATAGAATATACCTTGATGATTGTAGTGTCAGTGTCAATCAGAATAGATTTTTGTGAAAGAATCAAGACTATCAATGAAAAAGCTTGGTACAATTCAAATAATTTTGCATTGATAAAATCAAAATCTTACATATGTTTTTTTGGGAAATTCATGTCACCTATGGCAAAAGATTAATACATTAAATAAAACATTGATGGTTGTTGAATCTCTTTGGACAATTATTTGCGACGCATAGGTCTGCGCGACGCGTATATTGTGCGTCGTGCTCCACAACTGAATCAGTTGCCTTTCTCAGAGATTGTGCATTAATATCACTGAAAGCTTCAAATACAGCAGCTCGAAGTTCCTGTATTGTAGAAGAAGTTTTTTTGCGAACTATGTTTTCTACATTGCCCATAAAAAAAAATCCAAAACCGAAACATCGGAGGATCGTTATGGCGAAAAAAAGAGTAATTCTCAGCAGATCTTACAGCATTGTTATTGTGTTCTACAATATCGCGTTTTTCTAAATTGGAAAACTCCAATAACTAGCAAAAAACTTTTTGAACTAGGTAAATTATCAAAATAATAAAAAATATTGTTATGTGTCACTATGGTAATCCTACTATTATTATTTTTTTATTTTTCCATTTAATGGTATTTTTCATAGATGAACTAGATCAACTACGTTGAGGCTGATGGCGTTGAGGTTAAACATGAATCAGAAAAATAAAATGCCCTTAATTTTTTTTTTCAAAAATGACCCTATATGATTAGAATAGAAATAAAACTCTCTATTTAATAAGGATAAAATTCAACATGGTCTCCATTTAAAAAAAAAAAAAAAAGTTTATGTCATATGCTCGGTCATATTATGTATGTCAAAAATGACGGGTGTAACGAAAAATATTTCAATGTCTTTTTATTTAGAGTAGAATTTCCTTATATTTTTGTATTTATTCAATTTGCTCTCATACAATCAATATTCGCGGAGCGTTTCAAAAAATCGCTGAAAATCTTTTTTTTTAAATATCTTCTGACAGCTGTCAATTTTTTCAAAACTCAAAATGGTTTTGAGTAGAGCTTACAAAACTGCAATTCTTTGTCCATTTAAACTTTCTCATATCTGCTATAGATTCCGAGACTCCTATGCTGGACATAAAAAAAAAATCATCCTGTATGTAGGTAATAATATGCCATATTTCTAATATTACGTCATGTTCTGTTGCCTAGGTATAAGGAATATGAATCAAACTGCGCAGTGACAAAAAAAGGGTATTCTCTTGTTGTGTTTCAAAATTAATATGACATAGAGCAACTGCATACAGGGTGTCCCAGCAAAAAGTATCCACCACATAACGGACTACAACAAAACAGCAAGAACAACACCCTATTCTCTTTTTTTTATCAAGAAATTATTTTTCAATCATATCATAGACAAGGTAGTTACTAGGAGGTACAATATAAGAGTGGCATTTTTCGAGATCTTTGCACTCTAAGTCCATGCAATGTGGTTTTAGTCAAGTTCTAAAATTTTTAAAATGGACATAGGTGGTGTTGAAAACGCCGATCATGGTAATTTTAACAGTTGTTTTTTTCTCTTCTATTTTTTATTTAAAAAGCTTGAACATTGAAATAACTGTCAAAATTAACATGATAATGCCGTTTTCAAAGCCCTCTATGTTTATTTTCAAAATTTGCCATTTGAAACGAGATTGCATAGACTCCTTTAGGAGCAAATATCTGGAAGAAGGTTATTCAAATCCAGAGTGGCTTGGGATAACCCCCTTCCAGACAACACATTATTATTTACATACAAAGTTTACTTTTGCTATGTAAATATGACGGAAAAATCCATTTTTCAATAAAAATAAGGTACAAGTACCGATGCCACAAACAAAATTTTCAAAGCTCATTTCGTTTCTGGTATACAGGAAATTGAAAATTGACCATTTTCAGGCACCCCTTGTATCTCAGCTGTCATATAATTTAGATAAAATGAAAAAATGTATTTTTATAAAGTTTTTTGCTCAGAATCCAGTGGTGTAATCATCTAATATGGACAACTCGAGAGCTTCCATTGCCAACTATCATTCAGAATCAGAACATGCTTGATTTTTTCAAAATTGTAGATTTCTACCTTACTATTGTGAAGAAATATTAAGTATCTTCTATATTTGGAAAGCTCAGAGCGAGCCTATCGGAAATTGCCAAGAATATACAGGGTTTCCCATTCAAAATAACATATGAACGTGTTATATCTCCGTATGAGTTACTCCTAGAAAAAATCTGATAACACCTCAGACTAAAATTTATAGTCTAAGGATTACACCACTGGATTCTACGCAAAAAGCTCTGTAAAAATACATTTTCATTTTCTATCTAATTTATATGACAAGCTGGGATACGGGGGATGCCTGAAAATGGTCAATTTCCAATTTCACCCTGAATATCAGAAACCAAATGCGCTATGAAAATTTTGTTTGTGACATCGTTCGTATCTCGAAAAATTAGCACAGCATCGCGAAGCCCTCATCTCTCTATCTTCTCTCATAAGCGAGATACTCCGCAAAGACAACGAAAATGGAACACCCTGTACAGGGTGATCAGTTATGGATAGCGAGTGGCCATATACCCGAAACTATATTCATCGTAGAGGCTTGCGGCAAAAAAAATAACACTAAAACGGCCAAGAGAAACACCTGGAAAATATTTTCAAGTTTCTGAAATGGTCGCTAGGGGGCGTAACAAACAACACAAAGTAGAAAAATAGATTTTTTATAAAATTTTGCCCAATGAAAATATATCGATGATATCATTTTTATATTCACTGACTATTTACCTATTTTTTTTTTCTATTCATCAAAATAAAGCGGTGGGGGAAGTTCAAATGTTTTTTAAAACAAACGGAGATTTCTCCCGTTTCGCTTGAACGATTTTAACAAACTTGGCATCATATGAAAGAGAATAGTCTGCACTACAAAATGCTTATTTGCATTTGAATCTGGGACCCTGGCTGTCGCCGCTAGATGGCGTCAACTGAAACGGTAGCATATTTTTGAGCTTTTTCCAAAAAAATCAAATGTTATGGTATTTCATTCATTTTTATATATTTTAAAAAGGAATACATTTTTCTACTAAAAAATTGAAAAAAAAACAAAAAAAATCATTCAATTTTCCGTTTTCATTTTTTCGATTATTCAATAGTAAAATGTATCCCCATTCAAAATATATAAAAATTGATAAATAATTAATTACATTTGATTTTTTTGGAATGAACTCAAAAATATGCTACCATTTCAGTTAACGGCGACGGCGAAAGTAACAAATTCAAAACCAAATAAGAATTTTGTAGTGCCGATTTTGTTCTGTCATATGAGCTCAATCTCGTTAAAATCGGTCAAGCGAAACGGTAGAAATCTTCGTTAGTTTGAAAAAAAACAATTGAACTTCCCCAACCGCTTTATTTTCATAGATAGAAAAAAACTTTTAAAACAAAAAGTGTAGGTAAGTAGTCAGTAAATATAAAAATAATATCATTGATATATTTTCATTGGGCAAAATTCTATAAAAATCCTATTTTTCTACTTAGTATTGGTTGTTACGCCCCCTAAAGACCAACTCAGAAACTTGAAAATATTTTTCAGGTTTTTTTCTTGGCCGTTTTAGTAATAAAATTTGTTGCCGCAAGACTCTACAATGAATAGTTTCGGGGATATGGCCGCTCGCTATCCTTAACTGATCAGTGATCACCCTGTACATTGATAGTGTTTATCGAAAATTCGGACCATTTAGTTTTCAATCAAGTTTCGAGATCTTTGAGGACGAGATGGGCTCATGAAGAAAAACATTCACAAAAGGCGGCGATCTACTCTTGTCTATCTCATGGGTGATGAAAAAAAATCACAGAAATTGACAATAAAAAGAAGACACATGAATCTTATGTAGAAAAACTTGATGTTCCCAAAGATGGATAAGGTTGTTCTTGCATCTTCGCTATTAAAATGATCAGTCTCAAACGATAAATTTGCTTGGCATAATTTTCCAGTTTATCCACGATTTTAGATTCAGTTTCAATATACTAATTTAATCCTACGTCGCATGGATGATGTCAACATTAATCGGTTTGACCACGTCCATGTCCATATTACAGGGTTAGGACGAATTACCAGAACGGTTAATTATTCCAGAAGACTCTTGTATCTTCTGGCAAAAAAAAAATCTAGATAAAAGTTGTAAGGTTCTCAGAAATCTACATAATACATACAGTGTAATTCTTTAATGTCCCGCCTTCTAACTTTTGAACCGTTCAATATATTAGAACGAAATTTGGACACACCATATTATGTGAGAACGTTCTGAATTTTTTCACAATAGTGACAGCTAAAATTGTAAGAATCAGTTGTGCGCCATTTTAAAAGAAAAAAAAAAAGGAAAGGGGGGGTCGAGTGATACCTCATTTTAAAGGTCTTTTCATCCTTGTTACACCCTGATTGTTCAAAGTCGCCGTCTTTTTCCAATTTTTCAATATCAAGGTAGTATTTTTTCAAAATGGCGCACAATTGCCGTTTTGACATCCTCACCTATCACCACTGTGCGGAGAAATGCAGAACAAGCTCATATACTGGAGATCCAAATTTCATTCTTGTATATTAAACGATTCAAAGTTAGGAAAGGGCCATCAAAGAATTGATTTTGTGATGTATTCCCAGTATATGAGCACGTTCTGCATATTTCCCAGCATAGTGGTGTACAGCTGAGGATGTCAAAACGGGTCGTTCTATTTGATTTTTTCGTTCAAAGTGACGCAAAGATGTTATTTTGACATTTTCAGCTGTACGTCAAAAAATTCAGAACGTCCTAACATATAGCGAGTTCAAATTTCGTTCTAATATACAGTGCGTTTTTTTTTAAGACGGAACATAGGGATTCCCATGTTAAATTTTCAATCCCATGTTAGCAGTACTTTCTATTCGTAGTACAAAGCTGAAACTTGCCGTAGAAGTACTTTGGTGCTTCGAGATTAAGTAAGTTCATGAATTACGCTAGAATAACTTGGAAAAAGACTCAAAAAAGGCTTTAATTTATCAGAAAGTTATACTTTTAACATGCCTTGTATATGACGTTGACAACCAATTTTCTGACGTGTCTAACTTCATTGTCAATTTGTTTAACCAACAAATTTTTTTTTTACTTTTATGACCATCAAGGATACTGCTTGGCCGTTAATAGGGGACATTTTGAACAGTTTATCTGAAAAATAATGTTTGATTTTTATTATCGTATTACACTGTTAGAAATAGATGAAATCACAATTTTTGACGATGAAGTTATTGGTTGACAGTGGCATATACAAGGCTAGTAAAAAAATACTACTTTCCAATTGATAAAGGCATTTTTTAAATCTTTTTTCAATTTATTCTGTGTTAATTGATGAAAAAACATAATCTCTAGGCACCAAAGTTTATCTACGCCAAGTTTTAGCCGTGTACTTTGAATTGAAGTACTGCTAACATACGATTGAAAATTTAACATGGGAATCCCTATGTTCCGTCTTGAAAAAAAACGCACTGTATACTGGCGAGCAAAAAATTAGGGTCACTTGTCACAAAAAATTCAGGAAATTAGAAAGAAAAAATAGAAAGTTTAAAATAATGGCTCTAAAATCCCCCAAAGACGTTCGAGCATGTTGGGCTCGTACGGGCTTGACTCCGAGGCCAACATGCTCGCGACTACCATATACGTTCGAACATGTTTGTATTGAGCTCATGTTGGTAGGTGCCATTGAGCCGAGCATTCCAACTTATTTCGAAATTGAATTTATTTCTATTTTTTTTTTCAATTTTTCAAGTGACCTAAATTTTTTGCTCGCCAGTGTATCACATGGCTCAAAAGTTAGAAGTAGGGGGACATCAAAGAATTACACTGTATGTAATCAGATACAGATTTGATTGGAATATACAGTGTCGGTCATGAAGTCATGACCGATGAAAGTTGCATTTTTTTAAATACAATAATGAATCTTTAAAATGTTTCCTTATAGCTTCAAGTTTCTGGCCGTCTTGCAACGTTTCCTCTTTATGGCAAGGCAACATGTTTCAATGATGTCTACAACGCCCTCAAACAAGTTCCTTATTTCAATATCTGCAACGGAAGCGAAGGAAATATGGATTGTCCACAAATATACTACGTCAAAAAACCCCGTTCCAGTAGCATTCGATGTGACGATTGTCAATTGAAACACAAGAAAACACACGACATTAGTAGAAAACGTGAAATGCGGTTGCAAAAAACAGGAACAAAGGCAGCGAAAAACAGGAAACGGAATCATCCAGTCAAAAAGGTAGGTACATATATTTTGCTCTGTATAAGAAATTAAGATGTCGACGTCGGAAGCTGACTTCTCAAGTCCAAGTCTTGGACTATAGAATTATGTCGCATAGACGACTTAAGATCAGTCGAACACGACTCATGTCGTGTTCGACTGATCGACCAACACACCTGTTTTTACCAAATCTTTTACTAATCTTGCGAGGTCACGTGAACAGAATTGTCAACTTATGATGGCGGAGGAAAAGTACTTCACTTTTCTTCCGCCGCGAATTGCGATTTTTATCAATTAAACATTACTGTTTACTTTTTTTCAATTAAAATTATTGTATTGTCATCGGTTCTTGAAAAGTATTGAAAGTTTCTAATCAATTTGGGCATTTGAAGTGGGTGAAAATCAAGTTACAAGAGTATATTACAAACATACAAGTGAAGCTAATATGAAAAACGTGTAAAAAGTGAAGCACGATTACCAATAACAGGGTCTTGCATTAGTGCGTCGGGCATCCATAGCATTCTTATTTACAACAGTAGAAAAAAGGTTTAATTCAAAAGTTGTAGGATGTGGGTTGATGCATATTTTTAAATGCACGGCTGTATTTTTTGGCATATTTAGGATTTTTTTGTTGTGCCAAAATAATTTTTTATTTGCTTCGATATCTTAGGATTAATAAATAAAAAAAGATGAAAAGATTTTGCAAGCTTGGAAAAATTAGAAAAAAATCTTGTTAGATCTGTTTTGTTCCAGCTAAATAGTTACAACAGTAATGCCAAAGTTCACAAATTAGTAGACTTTAGTAATTCTACAGGTCTGATAATACTCTGACAATAAACAGATTTTTCTTATTTTATACAGGGTGTTCAAAATTTGGTGACAAAAATGGCAACTTTCAAATCAATTTTTCTAAGTATCTTTAAATAGCACACCGTCTATTTTATTTCATTATCAATGCAGAATTTAATTTGAATCATATTTTGTTATAACGTATTGAAATTTTTTAATGGTTTTAGAGGAACAGTGCTTTCAATTTAATTTGTCACACTTTCAAAACGCTGTGGAATATTTGAGCTAAGAGGTCGAACAAAAAGAAAATTTGTTGGGTTTTATGCTATTGACTCCAATATTTTATAAACTGTCAAATGTCATAATTATTGACATAACTTACTTTTTTTCAATGGCCCCTATACAGGGTGGTCACTTAAGTGTGCAACATATGGTATATTTTTTTATGAACTGCGCAATCAAAATACAAATATTGCCGAACGTTGGTGCATGTTCGATAATCATATAAGGAGCACTTAAAATGGTTGCAAGTCAAACAGCATACAGGATAGGCCAAAAAATATGAAAATTGTACAAGAGTAAAGTACCCTTATTTCAGAAAATTTGGCAAAATGTTATAGAGAAAAGTTGTTTGGAATTAAAAGTTATACCCAAATACCATATCATGGCCTCCTAAGAAAAAAAAAATATTTTTTTAAACATTAATCATTTCCCAAAAAAAAAATTCTTTTGTATTCGCCCTAAACAGTTCCATAAATTATTCAAAAACAAATCAATTTCGCATGACTTGATTCAAATTCAAGCATATTTAGGAAATTTACCTAAATTTTAATTTTTTTAAGGAATCACAAGCTTCATGTTTGTTGCAACGATAACAGCGCAACAAAGCAGTATACGATACATTTTGGAATTGTGAGGACCACTGGGGATACCTAGATTAAAAAAAAAACGCGTCGCACACTCTTACCTCAAGGTAGTATTGGAATTTGTTTTACGGCCAAAACGCATGTTGAACTAAACTTTGCGGCGCTCGTACGTCAAGAGTATCAATTCTACGGAAAAAAAAAGTTTTTACATAAATTGTGGGAAATTTTCTATAGTTTCATTTTGTATATATTATGTTACAGTTAAAGTTGGAAATTCAGTAAATGCTAGCATTTACTAGTTAATGCTAGCAATCACTTGATCCGTTAGGAAATGTTAAATTTGAAGAAGATAATACACTTTCACTTTTTAATGTTGAAAAAACTTTATCAAATCAACCTTTACTGAAAGCAGTTAGGGAGAGTACTTTTTACAACTTATTTCCGCCTTTTAACTAACCCAAGATGCACGGGGCACTTAATGATGTCGCTAAGGCGACATCAAAGTTTTGGCCAAACCCAAACTAACCAAAACTAACCCAGACTACTGATTACTGATTACTGAAGTACAGGCGCTACAAGTTTCGAGCTGTTGGCCCCGACACCGCAGCCTCTAGTTGGGCTTATTGTATCTTCTCTGTGCCTGTCTCTCATTCGAAGAGCTCCATTGCCCGAATAAGGTTTATGACTCGTTCTACTGTTTCCCTGTCCGTCCTTTGAGGAGTGGTTGGAATTCCCCATTATCTCTTCTCCAGTACGCCAGCGCTTCACATTCGAATACAATGTGGGAGGCTGTTTCCTCCTCCTTGTTGCACAGCCTACATATGGGTTCCTCGTTGAAAAGACCCATGATATGCATGTGTTTCCTTAGAGTGCAGGGTCCAGTTAATATACCTGTTACTTTCCTAAGCTGATTCCTGCTGAGTTTCAGTAGGCTTCCAGAAAATGATGATTCGATCTCGTCTGCCATCATTGATTTACTGTGTTTGAGACCTGGTGATTGGCACCATCTAGCTTTCTGTTGTTTTTTGGACCAACAGTTCAGCCAACCTCTCACAGAGGATTTTGTAATACCAATAGCAGGTTCTGGACCCAGAAGTGGTGTGTTTGCAGCTTTGCGTGCTAGTAGATCCGCCCGCTCGTTCCCAGCTATCCCTGTGTGTCCTGGTATCCATCCAAGAGTGACATCGTTAGATACTCCCAGTGTGACAAGGTTTTGCTGACAGTCCATGACTTGTCTGGATTTGGTTTTCCGACAGGAGATGGTTTTGATTGCAGCTTGGCTGTCACTAAGGATAAGGATTTTCCTTCCTCTGTAGCCTCTCCTGAGATTCTCTTGCACGCATACGTTTATTGCATGTACTTCTGCCTGGAAAACTGTAGCGTACATCCCGAGTGGTTCACATGTTTCCCACTTTGGATTTTCACCTACGATTCCGGCACCAGTTCCCCGGCTTGTTTTGGAGCCGTCTGTGTACCATATTGCCCCATTAGCCATCCGGAGTTGTTTCACCGTTTCCTCTTCCCATATTAGCTTGGTCTTGGGAGACGTGCTAAAGTTGATATTTTTCAACATGATATCACTCCTCATTGTTACTAACTGGTTCGTGACTGTGCTGGTTATCTTAGTGTGTCCTTGGGAGTTTGAGTGGCTCCAGTTCCCGGTGTTGCTAAGTCTATATGCTCCCATCCTTGCTTCCATTTTGATATAGATATCTAAAGGAAGTAGGTTAAGCATGGCCTCCATGGCAAGTGTTGGAGTAGTTTTCATGGCTCCCGTTACACAGAGACATGCTAGCCTCTGAACTTTTGCAAGTTCCGTGGCTGCTTGTCGCTGCTCGATTTTCGGCCACCAGACAACAGAGCTATAAGCAAGGGTGGGTCTTACCACGGTACAGTAGAGCCAGTGTACCATGCGCGGATTTATGCCCCAATTCTTTCCTATCGCTCTTTTTGTTGCCATTATTGTGGCTTTACCTCGATTCACTATTTTCTGTAGGTGTGAATTCCTTGTGAGTTTGTCATCCAGGATGATGCCTAGGTATTTGACTTCTCTTACCACCTGCAGTTCTTGTCCAAAGAACATGAGTTTGAATAATTCCGCTGTCTTCCTCTTTCTCGTAAAGCTGACCAGGGAGGTTTTCTCAGGATTGACCTGCAGGTTCAAATTCCTGCACCAATCTTCTACGATTGTCAGAGCTGTCTGCATCAGTTCTGATATTGTCTTGGTGTGTTTGCCAGTGATAAGTATTGCTACGTCATCGGCATAGCCTTGGTCGTAGAAACCTTTGCTGTTCAACTCTACCAGTAGTTCATCTGCGACTAGGTTCCAGAGGAGAGGGGACAAGGCTCCACCCTGGGGGCAGCTGCCTCTATAGTTACAGTTTTGTCAAGCATAGTTGCTTGAATTCTCCTACCTTTCAGCATGTTTCTTATCCACCTACAAACTGTGTCTTTAATTCCACGCCGATTGATTGCGGTGGTCATTGAATCGAAGGAGATGTGATCAAATGCTCCTTCTATATCAAGGAATGCAGCTAGGGCAACTCCTTGGTTGTTCAGTGGTTGCTCTATTTTATGAACAAGTTCATGCAGAGCAGTTTCACATGATTTACCAGGTTGATAGGCGTTTTGGTTTTTGTGTAGTGGCCTCTCTATTAGGGAGGTCTCCCTAATGTGCCTTTCAATCACTTTCTCCATCGTTTTGAGTAGAAACGACGAGAGATTTATTGTTCTGAATGCCTTGGGCTGAGAGCTATCTTTCCCGGGTTTCGGTATAAAGACCACTCGTGAGAGTTTCCATATCATGGGTATGTGTCCCGTTGCCAGGCTTGCTCTGAATAGTTGGCAAAGCATCGATATGAGTTGGGCTTCGCCCTGCTGCAGGTGTGCCGGTATTATCCCATCGCATCCCGGTGCTTTGTATGGTTCGAATGAGTTTATGGCCCATTTGATTCTATTTGGTGTCACGATCTGTCGGGCTATGACCCAATCATCTCTTGATCCTCTCATCCGGAGGATCTCAGGAGATAGGGAGTTGGTTCCCTGTTGCGAGTTGATTATGGTCGAGTCTGGAAAGTGTGCGCTGAGTAGTGTCTCAATGGTTTCTTCGCCATTTTTCGTGTATTCCCCATTTGGTTTATTTAGTGTTCCCATTGGTGGAAGGGGATCTTTAGCTAGGATTCTCTGGAGGCGTGCGCCTTCCGAGGTTTTTTCGACCTCAGTGCAAAACTTCCTCCAGGAGTTCCTCTTAGCTTCCCTTACTTCTTTGTTGTATTTCGTCAGAGTATGGTGGTATTCATCCCATTCACCGGTTTTCTTGGCCACATTGAAGAGTCTGCGTGTTTCCCCCTTCATCTTGTCAAGTTTCTCGTTCCACCAGGTTGTGTCCTTGCATGAGGAACGCCGGATTAGCGGACAGCTTTAATGGTATGAGTAAATTATGGCGTTTTGTAGCTGTTCCGCTACCACCTCAACATCAAATCTGTTACGCATACGTTCCTTGATCCCGCTCAATCCCGCCTCCAGCTCCTCCCGGTATTCAGTCCAGTTTGTTTTGCGTGGGTTGCGGTACATTTCTGACGGCTTGTCAATACTATTGATTTCCATCAGTATATACCTATGGTCCGACAGGGATGGTTCATCGGATACGCGCCACCGCTGGATATCGGGATTGATACGGGAGGTGGACAGAGTGACATCAATAACTTCCGACCGTATGCGCTTTGCAAAAGTAGGCTTGTTGCCCTTGTTTAGAATCTCCAAATCATGGGTTATAATAAAATCCAATAAAGACTCACCTCTTTTGTTGATATCGCTGCTCCCCCAGATGGTGTTATGCGAGTTGGCGTCCATACCTATTATACACTGTAGGTTTCTCTGCCCACAGTGATTCACTAGTTTCTCCAGGTCTTCCGATGGTGGGGGTCTGGGTGCATCGTAGGGAAGGTAAACCGAGGCTATTATGATGTCCTTCTGGGTTCCTTCCTCTTTGTAGCTTAGTTGGACGGCTACTTGATCCCTGGAATTTAGTTCTTTAATATTGAGAGCCTGCACTCCGTTTCTCACGTATATGCAAGCTCTCACGTTACCTGTTGATTACTCCTTGTAAAAGTGTTTCCTAGACCGGCTATTTTTCCCTTCGTAATCCAGGGTTCTTGGATGATGGCCAGGTCTATGTTTTTCTTTGCCAGCTGTTGGCAAAGGGCAGCAGATGCTCCCTTACTGTGCTGAAGGTTTATTTGTATTACCCTCAGCATCGGGAGCCTCCTTCTTGAGAAGTCTGAAGGTTAGCTGCATTAACCCAAAGTAGGCCCGGAGATTCCGGTTTTGCAGCTCCTTTAGAGATCTGCTGTCAAGACCGACAATGAGTGTCATGCCCTCATTGTCCGTCTTGTGGCTGATTATTCTCCAGTCCTCGGTCTTCAGCCCCATGTTCTGGGTTTTGAGGAACTGGAGAGCTTGTGCCGGTTCCTTGATTCCCGCGGATTTTGTCGGTATCCAGACAGCAGCCCTCACGACTGGCACCACTCTGTGTGCCACGCCAATCCGAAGACTGGTTCGCTCGTAGGGGCTGAAGCCTGGAACCACCCGCAGCAGCCAAGTCTTGGCAGCTTCATTGGCGCAATATAAATCACCCCACCTCTGGAGCTGCTGTTCTTGAACTGAGGACCAGTTCCGGGTTCGCATTTGAACACTTCCCGGAGTAGAGACTGTTGTAGGCCTCTACACTGCTCCTCAGTGAAGGTTTCATCCGGATATTTTTCGGAAGTGATTGCCATTCTAAGCCCGGCTAGGGTTTCGCTGTAAGTTTCCCCAGTTGATGTACGGGGTGTTACTCCAGCATCCCCCTGCCGTGACCTTTTCTTGGCGCTTTTTTCTGGGGTTGGTGTGTTGCCCTCAGAGCGACCCCTCTTTGCAGAGGATTTGTTTGCAGGGGTCCTAGGTTTACCTGATGCTCCAGGCTCTGAGGCCCGAGAATCAGGTTTCCCAGTGTTCCCTGAGCTATTTGGGAGGGTTCTATTCCCGGGATTCCTATTTGTCCTCGGTTTACGAGGCCGTATAGGCTCTCCCTTGGCTTTAGCCCTCTCAATCGCAAGCTTCCTTCGCTGGGCTCCGGAAAGCTTTGCCATTTTGTTCAGGCTGATGTTGCCAACGCCTGTACTAATGGCAGATAGACCGGCACCGGGCATTGCATCACTGCTTCCCTGGTTACCCGTGGTTGGTTCATGAGGTGTTACATCGAGGTTTGGTTGTTCCTCGGGTGCCAGAACGTGTGATTGGCCCTCCCCAAAATCCGTGGGGCCAGCGTTGGCCACCGGGGCTTCCACCCGGTCGGAACCAACGGTGAGATTGCAACTCACTTGGGGTACAAAGTCCTCATGTTTGTCACACATCGTTCTAAGGTGCTGGTTTTGGTCCGCCCCGGGGTATTTAATTTCCCCGGTACCTCCCATATCTGGGAGGCATTCCCCTATCCGCCACCTGGGGAGGCGCCCGATGGGGGACCAGCAACCCCACACGGGAACCCAGACTAACCCCTACTGCTACTACTGAAAATACTTAAGTATTTTCTATAATACGGTATCTGTACAATATTGACATTGTACAGGGTGTCTATTTAAGAATGGCAAGGTGCCAGATCTCAGAAACTAGGCATCCTGTCGGCGAATTCCAACTCGGACCAAAAAGGATATTTATAATAAGGATAATAATTTTCAGTGTAGCAGCTTTCACTAGAACAGTTACGTGAATGCTGACAATTACTAGTAAGATTATGATGAAGTCGATCGAATTCAACTTTTACTAGCTGAATGTTTCCAAATCAGGGAAAGCTCACTTTTCCTAGTAACTGTTAACTTTTACTGATTTCCAGACTTTACTGTGACATATTATACATGTTTTCATCGTGAAATGAGGCAGAAAAGAGATATTGTCAAAAAACTGCATCTGGGTACCATTCTTCGAATATTGCGGAGCGAGCGGCGAAGATACGAGGGGGCAAAGTTGAAATCCGGAAAGAGCACATCAAGATCTATAAATCACAAATTTTCAAAACTCCCGGAAAACTTTCCAGGTAACACCGTTTTCGCACCAAATGACTGTACTAAAAGCGAATTGCAAAAATTTGAGATGACAGAAAAGGTTCGAATTCAAATTTATATAGATATACAGGGGTTGCTCTTTTGAGTTTAAGAGAAACCTGCCAGCTACAGCAAAAAAGATATTGATTAAATCCCTAGTTCTCTTCATACCAGGATATATGGATGTTGTTTATGGGCCTTTTCCTCACTAGTTTTAATAAATATAGAATTCAGAAAATACAGAATACATGCGCTAGATATGTCCACAATCTGTCCAGAAGACATCACGTCAGCCAACATGTGAGTGAAATTTTTGGCCACAATATGAACAAGAGAAGGTTCCTGCATATGTGTTGCCTCGTCTACGAAATAATGAAATCTGAAACTCCTCCATATCTGTATGAGGCAGTAACCAGAAGAGAACAAATACATGAGGTCAATACTCGTAATAAGACTTCCATGGACATTCCTAAGCACAACTCAGAAATGTTCAAGAGTTGTTTTTATTATTTGATCGCGCATGTGTACAATATGTTTCCTAATTTGTTTCTACATAATATTAGCAGAGAAAAACCAAACTAGTAGAGAAGCGACAGCGTCGGCTCCGTTTTTGTATACGCATGACCCAAATGTGTGGTAGAATGTACCCGCCCACCGGCAAACATCTAGTCCGTGTGCTTATTCAGTTTTTATTCGATTTATTGACAGAGGCGTATTTTTGATTGAGATGATTGGATCGATCGAACTTATTACAAGTGATATGATCCGTATTTGATTGGAAATGGTTCAGTATCTGCACATCCTCTGAACTGATCTGATATCAGTTTTCAATGATTCCAATATTTTAGCAGTTCGGATTGATCATTTGATAATCTAACTTTTTCCTATTTTTCTCGATTTGATGATTATAAACAAACATGAAATCTTTGGAATCTTCCTTTACGAAGGGAAACCGTGAAAACTAACTTTTATAAAGATGGTTTTATAATAATTAGAAAAAAAAATTAAGATGAGCTGATCCGTCGTTAATGTATATGTCAATCGTTTTATCGAAGGCTTTCGGATCAGATCACTTCAAGTGAAACTAATCGTATTAGCTTATTTCCAATCAAATGTGGCCCTGATCTTCATTCAATTTGACTTCGAATTGGAAGTGACAGATTTCCGCTTACTAAACGAGAATCATAATTATGCTACCATTTACATTGAAGTTAGCGTACCCGTGCCTGTGAACATACATTCAAAGTACGTCACGTTAAAGTAAAAAATTCCTTCAAAATCCACCAAAATAAACTTTGAAATATTATTAACACACAAAAATCACAACAAAATTACGATAAATATCAAATGTCTAACATGCAGAACTTTTTATGAAGAATAACTTCTCCTAAAGTTAATAATAAAAAAGTTGTCACTATGTTTCCAACTTAGTGAGACACACTGAATATGTACTGATTTATTGGAGTTTCCGTCCATTTTGTAAAATGAAAATGAAATCAAGAATGAGAAATAAAGTACAAATGCAAATACATTTATTAAAATATTTTCCCAAATGATATAACAAAATATCCTATAAATGGCTATTAAAAAATAGTCCATTAAAAATCGAATTTATGTCGAACATCAACTTTTTCTCAGTGTTGCCGTGTAGCCAGAGAACATATGCCCACCGTCTATTACCACCAATTTCTTTTTCTCGGTGGTAAACGTGGTAGGGTCGTCAAATGGCTCGGCCGAAAACGGAACACCGACATCAAAGGAGCCGACGAGTTTTGTCGCTTCTCTACTAGTTTGGTTTTTCTTTGATATTAGATCATGTTCAGGGTGATTTATTTTCAGCGGCAGGGTGCTAGTTCTCGTGAACTATTCATCATAGAGACCCAGGAAAAAAAATCTGTAGAGTAATGTGTTCAAGAGAAAATGCTGGAAATAAACTCCAAGCATCTAGGATCGACGCAAGGGGGCGTAACGGTACTGTGAAAACAAAATATCGATACATTTTCGAAATTTTTCCCGATGAACTACCAAACAAGAATATGGAAACAGATTTTGGACGACATTCTCTACAAAATTGCCCCCCGACACTTCTCTCAGTTGTCAAATAAGACAGCTACAGGCCGTCAAACTTGATGTTACTAAATTGCCTATAACTTCGAGTTTCCTTAACCGATTTTACTGTTCTTGAGCTCATTTCGAAGAGGAAAACTTGCTTTTTCTGGTGCATTTACTCGAGGTCGATTTTATTGGCTTTAGCCGACCACACAACATGGATTGTGAAAGTCAAACCTGTATTTGAGGTTCGAAATTTTCAATGGCTAACCCACTAAATAGATGCCTCTATCGTGTTATTAGTATAATTTCCCACCACTTTCATCAAGGTAATTTAACTATATCTTTTGAAATAGAAGAGTTACGGAGACTTCATCAGGAATCGCCCGAGGAATACTTTTGAAAAAGCCCCTGTATATTTGAATGTGTCAAAAAGATAGGAGTGCCTTGCCAACAGTGGGGATTTTGAGCATTTGCACTAGTTTTTTTGTTTTTTTTTTGGGGTTTATTTCATTTTTGTTTTAAATATTTTTGGAATAATGTGTTTACTGGTCCACCGTATCATTTTTGTATCATTGTGGTGCACTGTATTCTACTTGTCAGCTGCTCGTAGAAAAAAAAGAAAAATAGTTGGCATTCTCACTTATAGGCTTTTCTTTCAACTTCAACTGAAGAAAATGTTAAACGCGAATCAAAACAAACATGATTTGTATCTTTGTGACACATTGAAATTTATAGGGTCTGTTTCAAAAGTATTCCTCGCAGGATTGTTGATGAAGTTTCCGCAACTCCTCTATTTCAAAAGATATAGAAAAATGATCTGTATGAAAGTGATAGGAAATTATCCAAATAACACGATGAAAGCATCTATTTTGTTCGAGATTTTCAAATGCGAAACCATTTGAAAATCTCGAAAAAAAATCAAATACAGGTTTGACTTTTACAATTCATGTTGTGTGGTCGGCTAAAGCATATAAAATCGACCTCGAGTAAATGCACCAGAAAGAGCAGATTTTCTTTTTTGAAATGAGCTGAGGAACAGTCAAATCGGTTGAGGTATTTCGAAGTTATAGGCAATTTAGTGACATCAAGTTTGACGGCTTTGTTGCTGTGTTATTTGACAATTTAGAGAGAAGTGTTGGTGCGGCAATTTTGTAGAGAATATCGTCTAAAATCTGTTTCCATGTTCTTTTTTGATAGTCCAATGGGGAAATTTTCGAAAATGTGTGGATTTTCTGTTTTCACAGTACTGTTACGCCTCCTTGCGGCGATACTAGAAGCTTGAAATATATTTCCAGCACTTTCTCTTGAGCACATTATTCTACAGAATAATAAACTAGAACTGGCACCCTGTTGCTGAAAATTAATCACCCTGTACAACATTAGAGGTTATATCAGCCGAAATGATATCACTTATCACTTTGTAGAACATAATGCTCCATTTAGGGTGTAAATTAAAATACGCTTTGCGATACTTTGCACCTTTTCATATGTATATTTTGTACGATACAATAAATTATTATTATTATTATTATTATCAAAACAACATGTTGATGCCTTCTCTGCAAAAATGATAAACCCTGTATATTGAAAAACATTTTCATATACATTGCACTGGGCCATCCTTTATTCAAATCCATTTTGTTCATTCCGATATCTATAACGGCTAAGGCGCAATTTAGCTTACCCATATCAATGACTCACCCTGTATCAAGATCTCGAGTCATTTGAAAATTCATGCAAACTGACCATTTTGATAGAAGATGAGTCTGAAAACAGAGACATAATAATTTCAGAACTGACTTGACGAACTTTCTTATTAGAAATTGGTGCAGAGGATAATGCATCGGGATCTGCTTTGAACTGATGTCTTAGTTTTTTCCAACGTTTCCTATCAGAATTGTCTCATTCGGTTATTGTTTTATGTCGCATGTAAGTTTTGTTTCATTTGCAAAGAATTTGAAATTGAATTTTAATGTACAATAATCATTCATCAACACTGTGAACCCATATTTTTTCAGGAATTTGATGTAAATATGAATCAGTTGAAAATGACAACAGATATGAAAGAAGATCTCGTTGAAAAGCTTATAACTGGAGTACCTTTCGACTTGGTTCTGGATGAAATACGAGACGTCATTAATAAGAGTAAGTATTTGTTTGTGCATTCTCTAAAATTGCAAAATGTATATTCCAGGCGACAAAAAAAATCGAGAGCATCTGTTGACAGATGAAGATTTGAGCAATATCCAAAATGGGTACAGATTAGTAGACCCACAATGGTCGAATGATGCAACCAATGTAGATTCCTGGATAGAACAAGATGTTCAAGAGCAAGAGTCCTGTGTCCTATTACAAAAGCTACAAGGAGAAGTTTTGGATTTATATCCAGAACTTGCTGCAGATGATTACATCACAATATTAATGAACGACGCACAAGCGGAAATACTGAATACCTTTGGAAAAGATGCAGTTTGTTTGGATAGAGTTTTTGGGACAAAAAAACTCAATTTTATCACATTATCCGTTCTTGATGATGCAAAACAAACATTTCCTTGTGCTTTTTTCATCAGTAACAGATGTGACGAAGAAGTTTTACGTATATATTTAAATAAAATTAAACAGAAAGTTGGGAATATAGAAAGTGAGGTGTTCATGTCAGATATCTATGATTCGTTCTATAATGCATTCAAAACGATCATGCTGCCACCTAAAAATCGCTTGTTTTGCTCATGGCATGTGGATAGAGCTTGGCGTGCTAACTTAAACAAAATAAAATCCAAGGCAAAGCAATTTGAAATTTACAAAATATTGAGAACTCTCATGGAAGAGCAGAAAATAAACAGATTTTGTGAATTGTTGGATGAAATCAGAAATACCGTGTTCGCTGAGCCAGATATGAAAGAATTTGGGGACTATTTCTTGAAAACATTTGGTAGTAACGAGTGTTGTTGGGCACTTTGTTATCAGTTCAATTTGGGCAATACAATGGAACGGATGCATAGGACTTTGGAGGAAATATGCAAAAACAAAACCATCGATAAGATTTTGTACACAGCACAAATATTTACCAGGGATCGACTGTACTACCCTCTTACGATCAGACGTAGATTATCATCAAGTTCAACACCGATAGATGAAAGGCACAATGCCAGTTTATCAGCTGATAATGATCCTATTCTGCGTCTTGATGGAGGTTGGATTTGTTCAAGTTCCGACTCACCTTCGTTTTTTTACATTGAAAAAAATAACCTGCCTTGTGATAAATCAATCTGTAACTTCAGATGTGACCAATGCAATGACTGCATTCACAGTTACAGGTGCACATGTCCCGATAATGCAATAAAATGGAATATGTGTCGACATGTTCATCTTTTATGTTCAATTCAAGTTAAACCTCAAATGAAACGTGAAAGTGAAGATGATGTGCCTACAGAGGAAAACGCTCAAGAAAATGAATATAGACTGATTAGAAAGAAGCGATATTTGGCGAAAAGATTTGATAAACTTTTACATGACGCTGATAATGATGACATGGCTTTATACGAAGAAAAGATAAAACAAATGGAGGCTAGAAAAAAACTCAGGATTTCAAACACAAACAAGCGGTCTAAAAGTGTAGAAAATGTTGAACTACAAGAAACTGTAAATAATGCAAGTTCAAAGCATTATGTTGAGAATATTCAAAACAATAGAATGTCCAATACACAACAAAATCTATTTCCCAATATCATCCTTTCCGCCAGTCAGAATGTAGATATGCAGAAAAATGCTTTTCAAAATAATGTTGTTCTGATCCACAAACCAACAGATGCTGCAGAAGATAATCCACAGTTGAATCTAACAAAGAACATATCAACCAACTTCGTGCTGACTCCTTTGACACCGACCTCTGGTATATGTTTACTACTACCGAAAGTGATACCTTCAAATAATACATGAGTAAAAATGCATTGTTTTTTATTGCCTTGAGGGAAGGGGTAGTTTGCATTATCAAGAGTATCACGCTTTATCGACGTCTTCGACGTCCACATATATTTCACACAGAGTCTAGCGTTGGAAGAAAACCTGAAAATACAAATAACCTCGGCAAGACTTCGACAAAAATATCTGACTGATCGGATAACGATCTTTTTCCACGAGGTATTTGGTACCGACGAAAGACGGTACCAAATATACAGGGTGTCCAGGAAAATGTGGGAGATCTCTCGGATTCAGATAGAACATTAAAAAATAAGATGACAAGTTCCCATAATTTTTTTTCCTAGCGGCCCTCCCTACGGAGATACGGCCCCCTAAAGGACCCCACTGGAAATCGGTTTTTCTTGAATAACTTTTAAACGACTCAATATAATTCAATGAAAATTTAATATGATAAACAGTAGTAAGGACCTCTCAAAATACTTCCCTTAAAACATAATTAGCTTGTTTAGTTTACCAGGGACGGACTAGATTGTACATTTTAACGCTAAAATTTTTAACACCCTGTATGATAAGGAGTTAAAAAACATAAATTTGGATACCTTGAACATTAAGCTAAAGAAAAGGTACTCTTGTTCATTGTCGATAAAATGAACCATTTTCGAGAAAAAACAATTTTTATTAAATAAAACCTCGAAAAAAGCCATGACGAAGTGGTGCTCTTGACGAAATTGTGAACCTAACGCTAGGAAAAAAATTTATGGGAACTCGGATTCTGATAGAATATTAAAAAATAAGATGACAAGTTCCCATACATTTTTTTCCTAGCGTTAGGTTCACAATTTCGTCAAGAGCACCACTTCGTCATGGCTTTTTTCGAGGTTTTGTTTAATAAAAGTTGTTTTTTTTCGAAAATGGTTCATTTTATCGACAATGAACAAGAGTACCTTTTCTTTAGCTTAATGTTCAAGGTATCCAAATTTATTTTTTTTAACTCCTTATCATACAGGGTGTTAAAAATTTGAGCGTTAAAATGTACAATCTAGTCCGTCCCTGGTAAACTAAACAAGCTAATTATGTTTTAAGGAAAGTATTTTGAGAGGTCCTTACTACTGTTTATCATATTAAATTTTCATTGAATTATATTGAGTCGTTTAAAAGTTATTCAAGAAAAACCGATTTCCAGTGGGGTCCTTTAGGGGGCCGTATCTCCGTAGGGAGGGCCGCTAGGAAAAAAATTTATGGGAACATGTCATCTTATTTTTTAATGTTCTATCTGAATCCGAGAGATCTCCCACATTTTCCCGGACACCCTGTATATTGACAATGGGGTCGTTGCACTATATGAAAATTAGAGCTGATTTTGTGTAGAATATATAACTGTGGGTTTGTTAATAGAATGGGTGACATGAATTGGCCAAAATAATGCACAACATTTGAACTAGGCCTCTTTGAAATAAATAACTCCATCAACCTGGGCCCATTGCCTCCATGACGTCACAGATCAATATCCTTTATCCGCTTGACACTGAAATGAACGCGCGCTGCTTGATACAAATGCGGTGTTGCGAGATGTACTATTGATGGTATTTTTACAAGAATTACCAGCTCAATATGATGAACGATAGATAATCGACGCATTTAGGTTTACTTTAAAATTGATGGTAAATAATGTGATTCAATGCAAATTAACCAGGAAATTATATACGACACCACCCAGACTGATACGGTCAAAGGTATCATAAAAACCTCAAGATATTTATTTTTCTCAGACCCAAATTAATGCAGACGCATAGAATAGTTATTTATCAGACGTAAAGATAAACTCAAAGACACAATTCTTTGAATTTATCCCTACGTCTGATAAATAACTACCAGGAGCGTTGCATACTAAACAAAAACTGCAAATATTGGTACCTGCAAATTAAAGCTGGTAGGCAATATTATTTATTGGCCCATTCTTTTTTGACGATATTGAATCGTATATAAGCAAAGTTGATCCAAACCACGAACGTGAATTCGAAATTGAGAAATCCCTAGAATAAAACACGCTTTACACTCGACCCCAAGCAAAAAGCATCTCGGCAACGTTGCGTTCTCTACAGTTATCGATCCACGGGAAGAGCTGCGCCGGATCCAAGAAGCGACGCCATATTTTGTCGTACACGCGTCATCATTTAAAAGGCTTAAAAGGACTGTTGACAAACTTCGACGCTAGTTTATGCCCTTAAAAATCGATAAAAAAAAAAAAAAAAAATACGGGTCCAATATTTTTGATTATATTTTCAGAATATGCAATAAAAAAAATACGTGCAACGACCCCATTGGAGCAATAAACGGCGCCCCCCTAGTAGCATGGTGAGAAACATTTCGTTCGTAGTTTGACCGGAAGATGTGGCTAGTAGTTCATGTCACGTCAATGGAGGACTGTGTCACGTCCACGGACCTATATAAAAACGGCAAGTTCGATAATCAATTTTCATTTTATGAGAGAAGTCTGCGAATTTTTGAAATTTTTTCTTTCATTCTAACTAGAACTAGCTCAAAATGCCATTATTAATTATTTATTGGCATTATTTTGTGTAGAGTTCTAGTTGGCATGAAAGGAAAATTTCAAAAATTGCAGAATTCTTTTATAATTAATTGATGAACTGGCCAAATAAAAGTTCATAAAACCATTCATTCTTTTTTTAATTCGGATATTTCTCTCGAGAAATAATATCAATCCAGCTAATTGCCATGGAGAACGAATACACAGAGTAAGCAGGGAAAATGAATCTTTGATCATCACTGCTTTCAAGTTTTTATTTTTGATTTATCTTTTTTTCTACAAGTAAGTACTTTGGTTTCAATATGTGCCGCCAACTCTTTTGATACATTTTCTGCGGAATTCTGAAATAAGTAAAATCGGAAATTTCATCATCTTCTGAAAGTCCCTGTGAAAAAGATTAATTAATGCCTAAATAAATACATCTCGAGTAGAATAATGTGAGCCTTTGAGGAGTAAGACAATTTCTGAGCTATCATTCTCATTATTAGCCCCAACAGACTGCAAATATGTCAAATTGTCAACCATGAGGCTCTTTGAGTAGTTGGTGAAAGCATTTTGGGAGAGATTGACATTCCTGGCACCTGTATGCCTTATTTTTCGATAGAAAGGTTCTGGACCCCTATTTTCGAAAGAGTGATCACTAGATCACCGGTGAACCATAATATTGGTTTTGTACAGCACGTTCACCCGATGATCCCTTCGCCTGAATCGAAAATAGGGACCCTGGGGTATCCTGATTGAAAGTTTGGTTGGAGCATAATATTATGGTTAAATCCCAAAGACAGCATCATGTTCCATAAATCTCTAATATTTTCAATTATTGTTTTGATCAAAAGTTTTTTGCTTGTTTCTTTTCTTTTTTTCACAAAAAAATATGATCCTAATTTTATAACTGCCTCTCCAGAATTTCAAGTGATGATGATTTTGTGACTTCAGTCCTGAAATTGGTTTCTGGAGAAGTCTTGAATGATCTTCCATTCAAGCTATCGAATAAAAATAAATTATTAAGAAATTGAATAGGGTAGTAACTATAGGTCTCCAAGCCACTCTTTTCTATCCTGGCCAACTCATTACCAGTTTCAACAGTATGTAGGTAGGTACCTGAAACAAAAATTACTAATTGGATATGAAATCCAAAAATGCAACACACTTACACTAGACAATAATGATTGTTTTCAAAGATGAAATTAATTTAGGTCAATACAGGGTGTTACTTAATGATAGGTCGTGATTCAAAAGACACATTCCCGAACCAAATTCAAGAAGAAAAGGTCCTATACAAATGTGTTCTGAATAGTCTGATTTTCGAGATATAGGGTGTTGAGGGTTTAGAAAAAAATCGAATTTATTATTATAAATAAAATAGGCTACTGAATTTTTCTAAAAATTTTAAAAAAATTTCAGACGAAGCAGCTAAAAATGCAACTTGTTTGTCTCTTTCTAGCAAAGTTGAGTTGATTTTATTTTACCCTAAAATTTTCCGACATGCAATTAAGTGGTTTTCATTTTTTTTCTCGAAAACGAAGAAATATACCTACGAAAAACTATCAAAATACAAAAAAATTGAATTTTTTGCTGTCTCATCTAAAAAATATATAAGATTATCAGAAAATGTCAGTGACGCACATTTTTTTGTCAATATTATTCGTGAAACTGCCCCTCGGGGCTCCACTGGAACTCATAATAATCATCTAGCATGATACTAAAACACACAAGATGTAAGCTCACTAGCTGGACTAAATTTAAATAGATTCGCGCATGGAGACCATTTGGGTCACCTTGCATAGGAAAGATATGGTAAAATAGCTGTTAAAAACATAACCTGTGATAGAAAGTGATAGTAGCCTAGTTTACACCGACAACTTGGTCCGCGGACCAAGTACTAAATTCGAACTATATCAGAACCAAATATTTGGTTCGAATGGTGTTAACAGTTGCGGACTAAGCTGGTCCGCTCTTGGTTCGGTACTTGCCAACAGGTGTACCGAACTAAATTTGGTTTGATCGGGATCAAAATTATGAGGTTATGTTGATTGTTATTATTGTGAATTGTGTTGGTTCTGAGTTTCTCAAGGCAATCTGAGCGTACTCACTCATGTTTTTTCTGGTTACGAATTGTGTTGATAGATAATTTCGACTTGTTTTTGACGTTTGACGAATTGCGCGCGTATACTCATTTAGTTCACGCGTTGCAAGACGTTGTAAACGGACGAGTAGCAAGCATTGGTCCTACCCATAGAGAAAATAATATTTTATAGGTAAGTACGCTCAGATGTCCTACCGTACTGTCCCCACCCACTTGGTCCTATCGAACCGAACTAAACGAGTTATCGGTGTAAACTAGGCTAGACTATCTGTATACAGGTAAGCATTCAGTATTTTGTATCATTTTCGTAGATAGTAGAGTCTTTACCAAACATTGCTTAATTATTGTGGGACTATCGGGGTTACAAGATGAAAACATTAAAAATTTGAAATTTTTTATGTGGTGACTGTTAATCCAAAAGAAATCAAAAATCTGAGTTGGCAAAAGGGCGTTATAACTTACAATCGAGTTTATTGCATGTACGTATAGAATATTTATTGAGGAATATGGTCACAATTGCTTAGGTAACAGTTGGATTCTATTAAAAGGTGTCACACAGGTCAATTCTTTTCAGTTTATATTCTATTATTTTTCTATTTCTCTCTCATTTTTGGCCATATTATACTAATGAGGACTTTGATTTTCCAAACAAACTGAATTATTAGCTCGATTATCGGGCATTTTTTATGTTTTATCTAATTCTTATGATTCTACTTATTCATTTGATCGTTCTGTTTCCATTCATTTTCACATTTTGATTGTTTTTTTTTTCAACTTTCTATAGATATGGACTGGTTGTTTCCTTTCAAGAAAGTATTTGAAAATGCTAACCCTCCGTTATGTGGACAAAGAGGACCTATTTTCCACCAATAAGAAACTGGACTCTAAACACTGAAAGCAAAAGAAAAACGACCTAATGAGCGTATGACATCCAGCTTGAAGACAAAAATGCCAATAATCTTCTAGGTTGTCTTGCAAGCACAACCGGTGATGAAACCCCTTATAAGGATTATGTTAAACAATATAATTTCAGCTGTGTACGGGGAAAAAAAACTTTGAAAGGCAGTTTTGTCTTGCCTGGTTCTTTCGAAGCATATTATTCCGTATTTGAATGATTGTACTCTAACGGACCATCTATAATATTATGTAAGATTTAAAGTCTTGTCTTCTATGTATACCTAGATAAGTCCTTTTCTGACCTGACTAGACTGGTTATTTTCAGTTGGAGAGCGCATGCAGGCAAGGTTCTGCAGGTGGTGGCAGTGAATTATGACACCGTGGTTCACATTTGGCAAAAAAATTGAGCACTTCAAGAGTTCTTAATCTAATAGTAACTTAATCTGAAAACTAAATCCAAACAGCCCATTATTTATTATTTAACTATCCGTCGGATGATAAATGGAGCGTTACCATGGCGGTCGGAGCTTACTCTGACGGAATAAAATCGACTGCTTGAATGTGAAAGTACTGGGCTTAAGGGGGAGGTCAAGTTATAAAGAGATCTAATTTATTTTTAGTATTTGGACATCATTAAGAGCAACCAACCACTCTAACTATTGATAGTAGAGGATGAATGTCTTATGCCCCATTTCTACATAATAATTTTTTATTTCTTTCACGGTTTTCATTACTTTTTCGATTCATTTTATTTATTTGAGGAAGTTGATTTTGAGTATTGATTTATAATTAAAAAAACCGTTTAAAATCTTTGCAACCTATTAAATATCCGGCCTGTGCGGCAAATCCGTAAGTCGGAGCCAAGCCAATCAGCATTTTTATTACAGTTTGCGAAGTGTTTTTGACCAATCGGATAAAGGCTGACTAGTTTGTGACTTTTGTTGGAAGACGACCTAGAGAATGATATATTGCATAAAAAAAATTTCTTTTACTGTACTAAAAAGAGATTTTGTACACCTATAAAAACTGATTTTGAGTGACCCCAGTCGGTTCTACTCGATATTTTAAACCTACCATGGAATGTAGACTTCGGATTCCTTTGAGACCTTCATCCATAATTACATTCCAAAAGTTTCCGTTAAAATACAACAGCTTTTTCCAGGTGATTTTTTTTTTTGAAAAATAGTATGTATATCACCTTCAACAAAAAAAATTATGTATGAAAGCCACATACTGATTGATTTTTTTTTAAGCAATCGATATTAGTTAATAGTCATGTTGTACCAGTATTATTATGAATTGTATATTATTTAATATTTGTTATTAATATTGTTTATATTATATTATCCTTTTTGATTTGGTTCAAATAAATATTTTATATCGCTTCGCATTCAATAAAAGCATTATTATTTACATGGTTTTGCTTTTAATAAAACTCCAAGACATTATACAAAATACCTATTTTTTCGTACACATGATTGTCTTTTCATTTTACTTCCTTATTTTTTTTTCCTAACTGGTCTCAAGTGGATCACATCGGTTTCACATGTAACGAAAAAGTAGTGTATTGTATTGGATAGTATGAAATATGAAACTTAAATAAGAGGAGCAAAATAAATTTCGTGTCATTTTGGCGGACGCAATCAAATGCAGCGCCACGCCGCTTTGAAGAAGTGTGTCGGCCTGTGAACTGAGATCATAATAATGCCTATTAGCATCGCAGTTTCCGTTCTATTGGGTTTATTGTTTTGTGGGTTATACTTCAACTGTTTTTTTTGTCAGAAGTCAACTGTCTGGGATAGTTCAGTTATAAGAGCTGGTATAGCATTTGCCAAAGCGTTATTAGTTATTTCCTTCGAACATTGAACCACTAAAACAAGAATAGCACCCCGAACGTACACGATTTGTTTGAGTCGATAACATTCTGTTTTTGTTTATATTTATATTATGTTATTTTGACTCATTCGTGATAAGATCTCTACAATCCAACCCTCCATGAAGAAGCTCCACAAACACAGCACTTTTTTTGGTATAATTGCCACACTAAATATTCTGAGGCACAAATAAATCATTTTCAACTGGAAAATGTCAACAACCGTCACTTTGAAGCATCTATTAACGTCATGGCATTGGCTCATTGATGCCCAACGTTGCCGTTTGTGAGAAAAATTCCCCTTATCATCTTTTTAGTGTAAAAGATCAAGGAAAATCGTTCGAATATATTCAAATCAAATCAGATCAAATATGCTTTATTGCCACAGAAAAATTTAAATAAATTCTATAGACAAAGCAAACACAAATACAAAATGCGAAAGTAAAAACAATACAAAACATGATAATAGTATACATTACGTGAACAATAGAACAAAACTAGTACAAATATATTTTCTCAATATTTTGTCAAATTTAAATTTAATTGGAAATTGCTCATGGACCAATAAACATTGGCAAGTGGTAATAGCAACAACGACAAGTAGTAATAGCTATGAAACAAAAGGCTACAGTCTTCTTGAATATTGAAGAGCGAAATACATTTATTTGATGATAGTGAACTTCAAGTCATTGTTATTGAATTGGTGACTGGTGAAAGGTATTTCAAGGAAGTAAATATGGCAAACCAGGAGCTTGCTTTTCGCCTTTCCCCCCATGTTTACATTGACATGTTCCACTCACACAAAATAGATTATTTATGCTTCTAGTGGTTCAATATTCGAAGGTTATTTCAAAGTTAAAACAGACAATCACGATTGAGTACAAGAACTGCAAAAAATGAGGTTACGTAAACAAGTCCAAATTTTTCTTCTATTTCACCCTGCTCTGATCACCGGCCAGAGCAGTGTACATAGACAAAAAAAATGTACATTATCTCTGTTTCTTTGGGACAAAAAACTGAACAGCCATGTTAGGAACAATATCAACAAAACACTATTAAAGCTGAACCTTAGAGTCTCAATTTATTCATTTTTGGTTGCCAAAAATTACGATGTATGATAAAATGGCGAATGCGCTTTCAAAAATGTTTCGCCTGCGGCGCATTCCGGGATATCACGCATAGTATTACCCCCCCTACATTTTGCTCCAGAACCGCCGTTGGCTCTGATACGTCGGATATCACATCACGTGAGAAAAATTTGCTCGAATCTGAGACGACGATGTCGAACCCGCTTAATATTGATGATGCGATTAATTCGAAAGGTGTAGGTATTTAAAACTATTTATTATAGTACGGATCTAGAAAATTTCCAAAGGGGGCAGACACCTAACTTGCCGCCCTCCATGCAAGCTGCCGAAGGAGGTGGAAGTTTTATTTTTAGTCTAAGGGTAGAAGTAATCCGCAGGTATTAAACGTCCGCTATAAAATGATAAAAGTTGCCAAAAGTCAATTTGGCAATCTCATATCGATCTTCAGGATTGATAGTTAGTACGCCGCAAAAAGATATTTTTTTGCTATAGAAAACACTTGTCTAGTTTTAATTTATTTATTCAAAGTCACTACAGCACAAGCACAACACCAAAAATATTTATGTTCACAATCGCAGAGTATTTGTGTTTTAACGATTTATATTTCGCGGTCAATCAATAACTGAGCTTCACTGCTTCCACAAATTGACGGACTTATATCCCCTCGCCAGGATGGGATATTGGAAGAATATTCTAGTAATTCCTAGAACAGCGTAGAACGTTCGACGCCATCTGGTTTCGCTAGAATGTACCAGAAGCAAATCGTGGCTATATCCGGCACATCCACCAACAGCCCGCTGAACACATGTTTCGTCACAATGAATAACAATTTTGCAACTGCAGCTTTGTATGGCAAAATGCATCTTTTCTTCGAACATCAAAACACAAAATCCTGTTTCGATATCGATTTCATAAAGCACTTCACAATATTTTCCACTGGAGATAGGCTTTGTTTAAATTACTTTTGTACAACATATTATTTTGACTCTAAAGGTATTTGGATTTTTTTTCTAAAGAAATTTTTCCGTCTATATTAATAACTAGAGCTACTGGTGAAAAATGGACTTCAAATTTTCAGTCAGAGTGTAGTGGATACATTGAATCGAGGATAAAACTTCATGCAACAAAACCATTATTGGTTACCAGTGTGATAATAAAAATTATTCTAGTCTTGTCCCTGTGTTTTATTAGGTAGGTCTTTTTTTTTGTGAATATGTCATATTGTACTTACATCAATAAACTACACACAGATCTTTTTTTTGTGCTTATATTATTTTGTGCACATTTTTAGAAAATCTCCATAATGCATGCTTACGCAGTAGTTTGCGGAAAACACGGTTTTAACAATGATTAGCCTATAAGCATTAAAGAAAATTAACTCTTCCTCAGGACATGATACCGCCGGTGTTATCAATATTAATGAATCCAGGCTGAAGTTTGATAAAAATTTATTTCTGCATCAGAAGAAATAAGAACTAATGGCAAGGCATCCATCTTGATTCAAAGAAAGCAGGAGAAGCCAGAAGCCATTGATTTAAGCTATTAAATCAATGGGAGAAGCTGCCAAGATTTCAGAAATTTCAAAACCCAATAATTATTCGGAGCTATTGAATAGTCATATTTTTGTTCTTTTTTGTGTAGAAACTTTTGGTCCATGGGGAGAAACAGCTATATCTTTTCTTAAAGAAATCAGTACTAAAATCCAGCAAATTGGTCATGAGCCACGAGCTGTGGCGTTCTTGATGCAAAGAATTAGCATAGCCATACAGAGGGGCAATGCAGCTTCAGTGTTGGGCAAACTTCCAGAAATGCAGCAATTGCACGAAATCTTTAATCTATAGTTTTTTTTTATTTTTATATATTTTTTTAAATATTCATTCATTTATTTATTTTTTCATATGTCGTAATATATTCTGTATTTTATTCGTTAGTCAACGTGTCCCTTCGTTTTTTTTTCTCAAACAATGGTTAAGTGTCTTTTTGTCACGTTAAAAAAAAATGGAAAAAAATCCTTTTTCTCTGTAGATTCTGATGAAAATGGCTAGTACCATTCAAAAAAGGGAAACAATTATTATCAGTTATGGAAAATTGACATAACTTGAAAAAAAAACCTATTTTTTATTATTTCTTCAAAATTAAATCAATCTAATAATCTATACCTTTACAAAAACTTGTTGGAAATTTTACGTACAAATTTCCAACATATGATGGTAAAAACTACCAAAAAATGTCGGATGCGCCACAAAACTACAGAAAAGATATATACAGGAGAAACTACCAGAACGGTCGATTATTTCAAAAGAGTTGGAAAAAACTGTTTAATAAAGTTGTGTGATCAAAGTCAAATTCTTTCAAATGGAACCCCCTGTATATTGATGAATATTTAAATTCTTCGTTCAATTTTGAGCAGAAATTGTAATACACGTATTGTTCCTAAATTCAATCGTTATCGAGATATCGCGATTTAAAACTGACATTTTTGCACTTTTAACATACTACAAATCATAGGAAAAAGAATTACAAAACCCAAACAGTTCAAGAGAGAAAAAAATGATCTACACTTTCTTACAACTCAACTTTTCAAGAACTATTCTGTCATTTGAGTGAAAGTTAGTGGAAGGTTACTGTCAACTGTCAATTTTTTTCGACACAATTTCACATTTTTTGACAAGAATCAATTCCATGTCCTTGGATAGCTGTTGAAAAGTTAGAACCAGAAAGTGCAGACCGTTTTTCTCTTGGGGTATATAGTCAAAAGTTAGATCTAGGAACATTATGTTCATTACAATATCCTGTCAAAATTGAACGAAGAATTTAAATATCCATCAATATACAGGGGGTTCCATTTGAAAGAATTCAACGACTTCGATCACACAACTTTTATATAAAACAGTTTTTTTAAACTCTTTTGAAATAATCGATCATTCTGGTAATTTCTCCTGTATATATCTTTTCTGTAGGTTTGTGACGCATCCTAATATTTTCTTCCTTCACACGAGCGTCTCAAAAAGTGAATCACAAAATCATCACATATTCCTGAAGTCAAAATAAGCCGATTCAAAGCAACTTACCTTTCTTTCAAATTGCTCCGTTTTCGACTTACAACTTAAACACCCTGTATCTCGAAAACGGAGCAATTTTGGACTGAGGCAGGTTGCTTTGAATCGGCTTATTTTGACCTCAGGAATATGAGTTGATTTTGTAAAAATAATTTTTTTAAAAGTTCGTGTAAAGAAGTAATTTTCCGGTGTGGCATGGAACTCTTTAAATGGAAATATCTCGAAAACGACTTACTCCAGCGAACTTTGACAAAAGTACCTTATTTACTTGAAATCGTCTGGAGAATCTCTTCATTTAATGAAAGATTGAAAAAAATAACTGAGAAAATAGCTATGGACATTTTAAACCACAAAATGTAAAGTGTGGGGTGCCCTCTAGCTGCCACAGTAAAACGAACTACATAACCGATTTTCACACATAACATTTTCCTTGCATACCAAAACAAATATTTTTGATAACACAAAAATTATTCTTTTTGATACCCCCATATTGAAGATGAAATTATCAATTTTGTATGTATTGTATGTATTTCAACTTTTAATGTTGTCCAAAAACAAACTGAATTGGAATTTTGCTCAAGATTAAAATAAAGGTGTTTTTTTCTTGGAAAAAATTAATTAAGGTTTTTGAAGTTTTTGCAAACCCTGTATATAAAATCAAAATTTTTTTCTTCGTGAATTGTATTTTTTCACAAGCAAATTTTCACAAGAATGAGTTTTTGACAAAAAAGTATATTTTTTTATCTATTTGTGATCTTATAAACCCTATCCGTCGACAGTCTGTACAGAGTTGTGCCATAAATAAGATATTTTTTTCTCTTATTTCTTTGATGAAAAACCTCGTATATTTTCCAGTACTTATTCGTGAATGTATTTGCTCTATTTGTCCAAAAACGACGATAGGTGAAGAAGCTTTTCGCTAGATTTTGCTCTATTTGCCCAAATCCCTGATGTATGGATGAACGTTCTTGGAGCATGTAGTTTCTAACCGTGTGCTTCCCATGTCTGCATACACGATTAGTCGAATTTGAAGACAATGGTGAACGAAAAGTGACGTGAAATACACCAACACCTGCTAAATCGTTCCGGTATTTCGAGTAGCGATGGTTATTACTTCTATGACTCTTTGGTCTTGGATGAACTATATAGCATTGAACCTATCCACATGAACACTAGCAGCCTAGTAAAGATGTTGGTTTGTGAAAAAAAAATCAAATAGAATGATATTTTCAGGGTTCCTTGAAGACTGCCACTTGAGTATACAACCAAAAGATCTGACGCGAACTCCTGCGCTGTGGTGGTTACCTAAACTTTTTTTAAAGCAAAATCTCCTTAACAAAAGTTATAGAGTTATAAAAACTAAACAACTTTGCCTCATAACATTTTTTGATAGCTCTAATTCTAAACAAGTTACAACGCATCAAATGACAAAATTGAGCTGACAAACTTTTTTTACAAAAAAATTACCTTGAAGAAAGTTTTAGAAAATCAAAGGCTAAACAAATTCCCCATAACATTTTCCATGATCTCTGTTTTTTTTTAACCTCTCACGTTGCCAGCCTTATTTTGTCATTTGTTGCGCTGTAACTCATTAAGTGTCAGAGTTGTCAAAAAAAATTATAAAGCCAAGTTGTTCAGTTCTTGGTCCTCATTTGCTTTGAATTTTTTTTTCCGACCCCTATAAGTCAACTTCGTTCTACAAAATGATGGTATTTTCAGCAATAGCTCGATTCTTGAACCACTGGGCAATTCTGTCTTCGTTCATCAATCTTTTTCAAAAATGTTTTACCAAATTTGATTGACTTGATCATATTCCAGTTACTAGAGCAAAAATTATGGAATAAGTCGTATTTTCAGATAAACAGAAAGCCAATTTTAAAATTCTTATAAACAGAGCTAGGGAATAAAACAATTGAATTTTTTTGAACGCTAATCAAAACTTTATTGTTCGAGAGGACATTTCGTCGTCTTTCAGAATAAAACAAATAGTAAGTCTCAACTAGATTTTGTTCATGAAAAATTGATATTCAACTGTTTCTAATCAATCTTCTTCTTCTTCTACCTCAGCCTGTCACCATCCACTCCTGAATGTAGGCCTCTTCCATGTTCTTCCATTTCTGTCTGTCTGTTGCTGTCTGCATCCAGTTCCTTCCTGCAAATCCTTTTATGCTATCCAACCATCTGAGCTGCGGTCTTCCAACACTTCGTTTGGTTGTTCTGGGTCGCCACTGTACTATCCTTTTCGACCATCTTGAGTTTTCCTGTCTCGCTACGTGCCCCGCCCATTGCCACTTTTGTCTCGCAATACGACGTACGACGTCCGTAATTCTCGTTCTTCTTCTGATCTCTTCATTTCGTACTCTGTCTCTAAGGCTAATACCCAGCATTGCTCTTTCCATGGCTCTCTGGCAAACGCTCAGGCGATTGGCTTTATTCTGTGTGAGGGCCATTGTCTCCAAACCATATGTTGTCACTGATGGTAGTACGCAGGTTTCGTACACCTTTCTTTTAAGATTGATGGGTATTTTTGGGTCGCGCAAGATAAAGGACAGGTTGCCAAAAGCTGTCCATGTTAGCTGTACTCGTCTAGTAACTTCTGCCGCTTGGTTCTCTTTACCAAGTTTTATATTGTGACCGAGATAGTTATAGTGATCTACGGTTTCTAATAGTTGGTTGTCCACAGTTATATTTACTGCGCTTGAGGTCATAATTTTCGTTTTCCTCAGGTTCATTTTCAGACCTATCTTCGCCGGCTCCGCATGGAGCTGCTGAACCATGTTTTTCAATTCTTCAGGGTCACTACTAATCAGAATAATATCATCCGCAAATCTCAGATGATGAAGGTAGTTTCCATCGATGTTGATGCCCTTTTAATCCCATGTTATATTTTTAAGCACGTCTTCCAAGGCTAGAGTGAAGAGTTTTGGTGATATCGTGTCTCCCTGTCGGACGCCCCGTTTCACTGGGATCTTCTCTGTGACCATGTCCTCATCTATTTTGATCTGGAGCGTGGCATTTGTATAAATGTGCTGGATAAGGTTCGTATACCGAGAGTCGATTCTGGCTTTGTCCATTGCCTGCAGCACTGCCCATATCTCCACTGAGTCAAAAGCCTTCTGATAGTCAACGAAGGCTAGGTGTAGCGGGATGTTGTATTCTGTCGCTTTCTCTATAAGCCTGTGTATGACTTGGAGGTGGTCTATCGTACTGTACCCTTTCCTGAACCCTGCTTGCTCCACTGGCTGGTAGAAGTCGAATTTATTGGTCAATCGATCGGCTATGATCCTTGTCAGCAGTTTGTAGAAAGTCGACAGCAGGCTGATGGGTCGATAGTTTTCTATGCATGCGCAATCGCCCTTTTTAAATATTAGAACGACCTCGGCATTTCTCCAGGTTGCTGGGATTTGTTGTTCTTGTATGCATTTGTTAAGGAGAATCATGAGTGCGTCCTCCAGTGCTCTCTCTCCCAACTTCAGCATCTCGGCAGTCACTCTGTCCTCTCCCGGAGCCCTGCCATTTCGCATTTTTTTTAAGGCCGCTTGTAGTTCGCTTCTGTTAATTTCCGGGATCTCTTCGGAGCCGACGTTCGCAATGCTTTGTCGTTCCTGTGCTTGCACACGATCTGGTTTTGGTACTAACATGCTGTAAAGTTGGCGGTAGAAATCTTGAACAGTGGATATGATGTCAGCCTTGTTTGTGATTAACTCTCCCTGTTTGTTTCTCATCTTCCGAATCTGTATTTTTCCGCGAGACATTTTGGATCGTAGGGCTCGCATATTGGTATTATCTTCAATTGTTTTGCTTACTAGTTGGGTGTTATAGTTTCTTATGTCTATGCGGACCTTTTTCTCAATATGCTTGTTTAATACTTTGTATTCGTCGGAGTTTCGTTCTATGCGGCGGCGTTTTTCGATGAGTTCCAAGGTAGTTGGGCTGAGCTTGGTGTCTCTGGATTTTTTTTGTGCACAAACCTTTTTTGTTGCTACTTGGACGGCATTGGTGATCTTTTCTGCTATTCTATCAAGATCTAGGGTCTTCAGATCTTCCGTTAGCTCTAAATTTGCTTGGACATTTTCCCGATAGTCGTAGGTATTTTGAGTCAATTCCATCGTTGTTGGGTAGAGGTTTCTTTTTATGAGCTTCCGTCGCATGAATTTGGTGTTTATAAAGAGTCTGGCTCTTACCAATCTGTGGTCACTGCCGGTACTAAATCTGTTGAGAACTGTGACGTCAGTACACATCTGTTTGTTGTTGGTGAGAATAAAGTCTATCTCGTTTTTCACCTGGTTGTTTGGGCTCTTCCACGTCCATTTTCTTTGCGGTGGTTTCTTGAAATGGGTGTTCATGCAGAACAGACCTTCAGTTACGAGATAGTCCATTAGCATCTGTCCTCTTTCATTTCTAACACCATAGCCAAAGGGTCCAATATTTGCTGGTTCTGTTGCTGTTTTGACGCCGATCTTTGCGTTGAAATCCCCCATAATGATGATGAACCTGGCGTTTTCAGCTCTTTTTGCGGTAGTTACGTCCTCGTAGAACTGTTCAGCCTCCTCATTATCTGCGGAGCCGGTCGGAGCATAGACCTGGATCACCTGTAGGGTATACCGGTCATTAATCTTTATTGTAATATAGATGACCCTTCTGGATACGGATCGTGTCTTAGTAACTAGATGTTTGAAGTTTCTATGTATCATAATCGCTACTCCTCCGGTGCTCAGGCCATCGCAGTCATTTTGGTATAAGAGATGTCCTGATTTCAAAGTCGTCGTGGCCTCTCCCTTGAGGCGGGTTTCACATATGCCTGATATATTCCATTTGATATGTTTCAGCTCTTGTTCCAGTTCTTCCAGATGTTCGTTTAGGCGCATTGTTCGGATATTGTACGTTGCTATTAGTAGTTTTTGTTTTTGTTTGGTATCGTTGGTAGTTGTCGAATTTTTGCCTCCCCCAGAATCCTTGAGGCAGACTGTGTTAACAGTGCAAGATTCTGAGCGTTGCGCTCTACTTGCCTGGGGTAGTTTTGTTTTTGGGTTCGACATGTCATGGTGAACATAAAGGAGTTGGCCCTGAGTCACCACGCTAGCCAGGCGGGTTGGTGACTTTGCAGTGCCGCAGTCGGTTTAGTCCTATGACTATCGCCTGTGGTTCTCTGGTGTCGTGCCCTTAGGGAAGTCATTCTTCGATGGCCATTATCCAGTACCGACATAGCTGCTGCCCTACGTCAGAGGCTATGCTTATTTAATGGCGGCAATATTCGCCATGTCACGATACTTTCTTTGGGTTTCTGTAGTTTTTTCTAGGATATGCTTTCCTAAGGCATAGCCACTACACCCTCCGGTATCGCCGCTGCTTGGTCGGGGACTGCTTATTCGATATATTCGCAGCTAACCTTCATATCTGAAGGCTATTCACTATCCGCCGCCTGTGACCCCGCTGGTAGCCTGCAGCTCAGCCTCAGCTTCTAATCAATAGATGTTGAAAAATGTCTCGAAACTGACGAGGAGTTGAAAAATGTTCATAGAATAAAATGTGTTCATTTTTCTTAGTTGAATCTAAACTTTAAAGATTGCCAGATAAAACTGGGTCACCCTGTATGCATAACTAACATTTCTTCACTATCTGGTTTATCGGCAACAACATTTTGTAGAAAAAGTAGGTATGAAAAAGTGATTGTTTTTTTTTTAAATCAAAAGTAAATAGAGTTTCCTCCGGAGTAAAACAGTAAAATAGAAACTTGCTTCTTGGTGATCCACCATCCTGTAGTTCAATGATTAATGAATAAATAGGTACCCCTTCGTAGAAAAGAATTTCAGGTCCAAGGTAAGTTTTGCTATTATATATATTTTTCGAAAAAAAAAAGAATTATTTATTATAAGAGAAAAATTAACTTGTTTCTGCCTTAATTATTTATATTATCATTCATAGTAACTCATTTTATAATAATTTCTCAACGGAGTTAAAAAACCTCATCAAATTATATCGGCAAACGTTTTGAAACTTTGAAATCCTATTAATTTGAATATGCTGAATTCGAATATGATTTGAAAAATGTGATTACTAAGTCAGAGGCGTATCATTTTTAGGAATGGGTATGAAAAATTCACTGGAGTTTTTTTAAAAAGCATATATTTGTCTTTTTTCTCAAAATTTCGAATGTTTGAGGTATTTTACGTGAAAAAGGTCATCTTAATTTGTGTCACTAGGGCGCACCGAGAAAAAAGCATTTAAAAATTAGGCTGCATAGAACTATTCACAATATCATATTTTTATCAAAACTCAGTAATAGATCATGAAACAAAGATTAAATTAAATACAAAGTTTTTCCTAAATATTGGTGAAAAGTTTGTGGGGTGATTGCTTATCAGAATCAGAATTAGCTTTATTATCAAAAAACCAATGGTTTAACCGACAAAGCACAGTATAACAGTCTAAAATGAAATCAAAAAAAATAAAATTTGGAAAAAACAAAAAAAAGAGACTAAAAGTAAAATAACTGGAAAAAAAAAATTAAATTCAACCTTAAACTATATATCATATTTCAAATAGAGCAATGATTACAATAAATATACTACATCAAACGAGAGAATAAATTTGACTTAAAAAAAAAAATCCTGTAAACATAATTTGTCGAGAATTCTTTCCAAGGGGGCTACAAAAAATGGGGTTATTGTTTTTATGCCTATAACGAATCCGTCTTTTCCATACAAAGTTTTGATCAGAATTACCCAGGAGGAGAAAAGAGCCAAAAAAGTGTATTTTCATGATTTTCTCGGTAAGGGTGGATTTTATCGTAAATGTTTAAATGATAAAATAAACAAGAATGCTTGCTTGACCAAAAAGGGTATATATCCTGCGTTTCTCGTCTATAAACAACCCTTACGAAGTTATTGACAGGTGAAGTGAAACTCTTAATAAAAAAAAGGTTTTTAGTTTGGGTTATTTTTTGGGAAAATGCATGAATCATTGGATACTATTTACATGCCTTCCATGTAGACTTGATTTTTTGAGTTGTTTCGTTGTTCGTGTACAACACAAAAATAAAAAAAATTATTTTTTTTTGGAGTTGTACCTATACTCTCCTTTTAAACATGTGCCTTCAAAAAGCATCCCAAGTAGCACCGAACGGTTTTATTTAGTCCTTCAAGAATGCTTTGAGGCAAAAGAATAAAACTGTATGTGTAATCAAAATCAATTGGATTAGAAAGAAGCTTTAAAGTTGTATTAACCCACTTTCAGCATGAAAGGGCCTACACTAAAAGCGGTCAATAAAACCAAAAATAAAAACTGCCACTTTAAATACATTAATGATTACTCGTGGTTTTGAAATGAACTTAAAGTGGTTAGCTAAACGTATATTTTCAAGGATATATAATGTATCTACGTCAATTTAAACTTTCAGTAAAAATGGGTTTGAAAAGTAATTTATGTATACCAATTCTTTAACAGATAAAACATTTTGAAGATAGTAACTGGTTGGCAGCTTGATAACATATCGCCTATCCTATGCACAAGAAAAGTGACACAACTCAAAAAACAGAATTTCACAGGAGAGGCAATTGAAGATTTGATACGACGATAATGTGATATTACGTGAAAAGTTAAATAGGTGAATCACATTTTGGTATAAGCTAAACTATTGTTTTTTTTACAGATTCTGGTGACGTGTGGGTTCTTAGCCTTTGAACCTTTTCTGAGTTATGTCGCGTTTTTAGACATTTTATAAGGAGTATAGCCTTTATAAGGAATGGCCTGCTGACTATATTTTATAGAAAAACGTCACAAACGCAAATATGTCGTTTTTCTTGACACACATATCAAAAATATATTATGCCTCAAAACAAAATATGTCGTTTTTGCTAAATAACTTCAGCTAATTTTTTAGCAATGATCGGGATGCAATTGAATTATTTTGAGTTATGTCATATTTCGCGATCGGGCAACCACGATTTGGTTCGCGCACCAAAGTAACACATAATGTGACCTTGATTTTGTTTAGTACCTTTCGTGCCGTTTTTCCAAATATAAATTTGGACTTTTTATTCATTTTTGCTGCAAAAAAACGAAAAATCCAAAATTTTGAGTTGTGTCACTCTTCTTGTGCATAGGCAAATGTCAAAGAATTTTTTTATGTATATAGTATACATACAATTGAAATACTTGGCATGTGAAAGTTCCGGGATGCTAAGGTAGAAAAATACTTGCTTAATCTTATCGATAAATGTCCCAAAAAACTCGTTCGCGTTAAAAATTCTGAAGTAGCATTACAAAAAAATATTAACACAGAAAATAAATCTTTAAAAAAATGAATTTTATATGAAAATAATGAAAACTCTTTTTAAAAATCAATATTTACTGTTTAAATGGCTAATTTGTAGTTTTTTGTAATCTAGTAAGCTTACTAACTATTTTTATCCATTTTATTTCCTCCACACTCCACCCGTTTCTTCAAAAGTAAAATGGCGACCCGAAATTGAATAAAACCGTTTAGTCAATCGACAAAGAAACTTTTAGATCAAATGGTTTTATTCAGGATAATATTATTCAAGCATTCCATACCACTGACCTCTAAAATGAATACTGGTTTAGGAGCACATACCCTAGACAAAGCAAAGCGCGTCTGTTTTTAGTTTTTGAAGCGACATTTTTATAAATGCTAGTCTGTACCGAGAGTAACGAGTTTGGTTTTTCTTGGGTCTGCGCCCAAGTAACACCAATTTCTTTATCATTATCTTCAAGATCGCTTTAAAACTAGGTTATAAAACATTAGGTTTTGAAGAATAAGCTTGAAGAACTTCTCAGGACTCTCATAAAGCAGCTTCTAGCCAGAAAAGGCCCATCCTAAAGGGATCTTCAAGACAAAATTTCCAAACTATTATAAAACCGTTTAGTTTTAATTATTTGGTCCTAAAGAGTTCTTCAAGATTACTTTAAATTCATATATCAAAACCCTATCGGGACTTTTTACATTTAAAACATACTTGCAGCCGACCAAATTATCTTCGAATTAGTGTGCTAACTCTTGAAGGGGTTTTATTATATTTATCAGTCAGACAACTTTATGTGCGTTGTCCTCCAGTTCCATACACCTAAGTACATAATAATGGCGGTAAGATTGAGACATTCATGGAGTAACTTTAATTAGTAAAATGAGAGGTTTTCTGGCTTATAATCTACCAACCGATGGCACATTTTTCACAAAATATAAAAACATACTTCTATAACTCGAGCGCCATCGATTCGCTGCTTTTTTAAATATTCCAAGAATTTCCAAGAAATTTTGTAAAATTCTATTTTACATCTAAACATTTTAAATGCGTTTCCTCATAAGAAATCGATGTTTGCGCACATTGTATTTCACTTCTATAAAAAGTATATACCTTAATAGTATGCTTTTTTTCCCTCTCTGTTACTAAGTGTCCATCATGGTGGAGCTCATAATCTTCTAGAAAACAAGAAAACATGGCGCGTTTTTGATTAAACCTGTTTGCGATTTTTAAGAATCCTTAAAGCTCAACTAGACTTAAAATATCTTTTCACTTACCACCTTCAGAACATTTTCTCTTAAAGTGATCTATCAACTCTTCATTTTAAAACTTTTTTGACTTATTAAGCTCAAATAGGTTTTAAAGAGGTTGGCGGGGAGACACAATACCCGGAAATATCTGGCTCAGTGCATGATCTGTGTACTATTCAAGCCGGGTGATATGATTTAAATAACTAAGTTGATGAGAATAATAATTATTAATAGTATAAAATAAAAATATATACACGCACTATACTGATGGTACAGCAGATAGCTTACTTATAACAAATATGGCGATCTTTTCGAACGAAGAGTTGTAGACAGAATTATTCTCAAAACAATTTTCAGAAATACCAGGAGGATTTAACAAAACCAAATTAAATCATTTGGGTTTAAAATATTCTTAATGTACTCTTGAAACTGCAACAATTACGTTTTGTGATTTGATATAGAATCTTATTGAACATTTAGCCTCAAGATAAAATAGTCTTCTTGATGAGGTTCAATGGATACATCAAGAGTACTCCATATACCCATATCAAAACTATTTGCTCTAGCCTAAATTGTTTCAAAACCATTTTGCTATTTAATACTCTTTGAAGACAAATTAGTTTTAAAATAACCAGTGATTAGAGTATTTTAAAATCAGTTCAAGATCTATGGTACAATAGGAGTAGATAGTTTTTTCTTTTGATTCGAGGAGTGCATCAAATGCATGGTTTGAGAATAAGTAGACTTAAAGTGGTAATCAGTTTATCATAAGATAACTTCAAAACACATCTTTACTTCATTGAACATATTAAAATCTTTTTAAATCTTGAATAATAATCTAAAGTATCTTGGATGTGTCACTTGGGCGGATGCCTTCATTGTCTTTTCCACAATAAATTCCAATAACCATATAGGTTTAATAGATAGAATTTCTAAAATATTGCAGTAATAAGGACCAAAAATTTTATATTATCAAGAATCACGCTGTGCGGTTGAAAAATATATCAATATTCGACATTTAACTCAAGCAATCAACTATTAAAATAACTTTCTTTATCTTCTCTGATGATGAAATTGAATAAAATGGCGCATTCATTTAAGCATGAGAGAATAGGGGATGAGTTTGGTTTTATCTTTCCTAACGATAAATTGTATTAGCCTTCATAATTAAAGATTCTTGATTGCATTTGAAAAGGCAGTTTTGAAGTGAACTGATAAAACTGTTTTAAAGTGTATTTTTTAGTGACAAAATAATCCTGAAATAAAGCGGATTATTGACAAGTGCTATTAGTTATATTGGGAGAATTTTTAAAACTACTTCAAAACTCTAATGTCATAATAAAGAACTTGATAAAACCAAGCAGACCGTAAGAGCTTGATAAAACCAAGAAGCTGTGAGGTTCATTGAAACCAGAGGACACTTCAAAACTACAATAAAGCTACCGAACGTTTAAGGTTATTTCATCTTATCAGCTAATCTTGTAAAATTCTTTACAACCAGGTTTAAATGCTGGACAGTTTTCAAGAGTCGATAGTATATTCACACAATAAAACCGCTTTAAACCTCCAACAAATCCAAATTATTTTTATCGTACTGGGTATGCTTGGTATGCAGCGTAATGAAAAACGCTCCGACCGGTTGAATTTTGTTTGGAGGGGGTAACAATTTGAGCGCATTCTCAACTGTGGGAAATTACCCTCTGAGCGGGGGTGATATTCAGCCCCAAAATTTTAAATGGTAAGGGGGGTCGAGTTATACCTTATTTTGAAGCACCTGTAACCCTGAATATAACTGCCTATCTTGATGAGGTTCAATCAATTCAGGCGATTTGTTGGACCTGCTCGAAGTCCAGACTTGAATGCCATTGAGCATATTTGGGATGAGATATATACAGGGCTTTTCACTTAAAACTCCCCACGTCAATATCTCGGAAACGAATAGGAATATTTCATTTCTGTAAAAAGTAGTCAATGTATGGGGTCGAGTAGTTATTTTTCACAGTTAAAAAATTCGACGCCTACCAAGAGTAAAGCGTCGCGACGCATCGAAAATATTAATCGATTGCAGGGACTTTGAAATTACGCGCATGCTAAAGTACATGTTATTTATAAACTTTTTTGTTATTCAGTCGAACTCATTTATTCTACACAGTTTTGAGATATACAGTGTGTCCAAGATAAGGATGTCTATCATGGGGATCTTGAAAACCGTGAGAGATACAAGGTCGGTTAAATGGAGGCAAAGTTGCGTATTTTGAT